>APFE030140904.1:162850-183404 GCA_000404065.3 Pinus taeda | reverse complement strand
CAACACAATGATCATTCACAAAATTACTTTTATTTTAATTTTAAAATAAATTGTGATACATTGCAAAATAACAAAAAATAAAGCACTCTCCTCAAGAAAAATTATGTCTTATCAAAATCAATGAAAAATTAGAAATAACATTTACTAAAAATTATTTTTGAAATTATGAAAAACAAAAATATTAAACATTTTCCCAAAACTTTATTTAGAATTTCGAAAACACAACCAAATAAAACATGATAAACACAAATTAACAATGAAACAAATACTATAATCCCGACCAAACAAAAAATAATAAAAATAAAACAAATCTCATATTTATATATATGTGATTTTTCATTTCATGTATTAGACACTTTTTCAATTAAAAAAAAAAACACATACATTTGCATTATCTAATTTTACAATTTGCAACATTTATATATATAATTGAATTTGACTAATGGTTTTATGAAAATGGGTAGACACTAGCATGAAAGCGTTTCCATCTTGCTTTATACAACTTCGCATTTTGTTAAGTATATTTATATCTTTGGATTTTATATTTAATATAATTGGATTCTTATTTTTCATGAGTAAGACCTTGCTCATTAATTTATAATATTTTTATTAAAAATAATGAAATAATATTTATCATTTATTAAAATTAATTTTACACTGGAAATATTTTTAGATTAAAAAATATCAAATATATGTTAACATGTAATTATTCGTAAGCCGTAAACTAGCTCATAACGGGGATTTGAACCTAGTTGATCAAGATCAGCACAAAGAGGGAAAACTATTTTTTAATGGTTTCCATTTGTGATTATATTAAGTGATTTCTAATCAATTTTCGTTCATATTAAAAAGTCGAATTATCTAAACATATTACTATAAACATATATACTTCTAAATTTATAACAAAATAAAGTAAATCAATTTAAAAAAAAAAAATTACTCATCACAATTTTATTTTTAAAATGGTCAGTATATAATAAAATTATTTCTAATTATACCAAATTTTTCTATTTGATCTTGATAATGAACCATATTTGTTAGTTCGAAATGCCTCGCCCAAAAAAAAGTTCTCTTATATGATTTTTATTGAAGATTTTATTTAATTCATTATAGATTTTAATATTATTAATATTTTTATTAAATTTATTGGATATAATAGGAATATTTGTATATATTTGTTATTTGATTTGTTTCTCTTTGTTATTTATTGGATTGTCTATATTAAGCCATAAGTCTTTATTTGTTGTTCAAGGTTATTAAAGCGATGCTTAAGACATATATTATAGAAGTAATAACAATTCAACAAAAGTTTATATTGAGACTAAATTAATACCATTAGAAAGAAGATTATAAGAGAGTTTTCTATCCCCTAGTAATAATAATAATTTTAACAATATAAAAATGTTATTTCATTAAAGTTGTTTCACATACTTTTCACTATTGTTTTAAAAAAAAACTAATAAATAAGTCCATCTCTAAGTAATTATCAATTTAAACAAATAGTTATAACTATATAATTCGTTGAAAAAGTCCAAAAAAACAGGTTACTTTGAAACTTTATAACTATATATTTATATCTTGTAGTGAAGGTGGAAATTTACATTAATCATGGTATCAAAAACTTTTATGAAGATCAAAACTTATTAACTTTAAAAATGATCGGTCTATTTTTAAAAGAATAACTATTCTATTCCTTCATATTATTTCTAAGAAATAGTATTGAGATAATATAGATTAATAGAAATAATACTAAAATGATATAAATTAATCTGAGAAGAATTTTTAGATAATAATAATAATAATTAAAAAAAATGAATAAACTAAAAACAAAACAAAAAATTTCGTGCCATTTATTGCCATTTATTTTAAAGAATCTCTAATATTGTAAATACACTGAAGTATTTTAATTCAAATAATTTTTCATATTATAAATGTAACGAAGTATTCAAATGGCAACCATCAAAGCTCATGGGTTGGTGGCTTAAAAATATCTACCATTTTTGCAAGGAATTCACTACCAAGAATCTATGGAACTCATTTATGGAGAATGCTTATATTCCAAGGTGTTGATCCAGAGTTGTGGATCTTTTCTCACTTAAATAATGGGCTAACACAAGAAAGATAATGCATCCATTATAATGAAATTACTGGTCCTCTCATAATGCATCCATTATAATGAAATTATTGGTCCTCTCATTCCCACTGGTTGACCACGAGCTTGAATGGAAGATAAATAGGCTCAAGATTCACGTTGGACTGATGGGTTGGATGTGGAGGTTGATACAAGGTTTCTACACAAGGCTTTTTATTAACTTAAGGCATGACAATATTTATGCCTTCATTAATGCTCAATCTCCTAATAAATCCACTTACTAGAGGAAGGTATGGAAAAGTACGTGTGAGATAGGGATAATGGGAGATCAAGTTTGTGAGTGGAACAAATAAATGAAAAATTTAGCCACTAACTTTCATAACATTCAATTTGTTAAATATAATGTGTTTTGGTCCAAATATCTTGTCAGTAGAAGCTACAAAACATAGCTAAGTATAGTGTTACATTTTTATAATCACAAGAGAATGAGGCAAAATGGTGGTAGTCCAAATTATGCCATATTAACACCAACACCTTTATGTGATTGGTCCCATTAAAAAAATAAATAAATAATTCTCACTTCATAAATTTTAATGAATTGCACATGGCATGGGCCTAACATGTTCCCTCTATGAAAAATCAATATCAAGACTATTTGTATTCTTATGGAAAGTTGTTATTTCTCCAAGGAATAACTAAAACATTGATAAAGGGAGATGGTATTTGGGATGGAGAATCAATTGATTCCCTCAAAAATCAATGATGAGAGGTTAGTAACTAGGCATGGAGCATCTCTTCCTCTAAAATCTAGTAGTGCTCTTTGGCTTATAAGTAATAATATGATGTTTCAACACCAATACCTTTCTCCTATGGAAGTATTCTATAAAATTCAATTTTCTTATGATTATCATTAGAAAAATATGTGAAGCAAGGCCTCAAGGTAGTTTGGTTAGTTGCAACTTGATAATACAATGTCATGGAGAATTTTCATGAAGATTTTGTGGGGAATCCAAGCCAATGTGTAGCAACGAGAGTCCTTTAATTAATAAAGGATCATCACTTCACCTTCACTTGTAGGTTAGGCAATGGCAGTGACAATATGGAAAAGATAAAGGTCATTTTTATATTGATAAAGTTAGCTACAAATAAAAGTGTGAAAGAACCCTTGAGATTTGGATACTCAAAACAAGTTGTTGTTTGGGTAAAGGGTTAGCTCATAAATCTCAATATTAGATTAGCTCATCTCATCAAGTAGCTCATGGGTCAGATCTCAAGGTCTATCTCTTTCTCTTGCACCCACTTTTTCAAAGACTAGAATAGCATAACAAATAGTTTTCCCAAATAAGCAGTTGATGATCAAGTAAGATTACTTTCTATTAGTAGGATAAAAGGTGGATTCGACATAACCTTTCCTGGAAGACACATTTTCACCTAATATTCATCATCCACTATTAGTATGCCAATTTCTTATATGCTAGTAAAGATAATTTATTTTGCTCTCCTCAAAGAGATAAACCTTAATATGATTAAATTTAAATGCTTGAAAATTAGTTTTCCATCTATGATGGAAAACTTATATAAAGGTGTATAAATATCAAGCTTATTTTAACTAAAAACTTATTTGAAAGATATGAAGTTTCACTAACGCCACAAATTTGCTTGCATGCCTTCATACACTTGTTGAATGTAATATCACATTTTTAGCTTGAATAAAATATTATTACATTTCTTTGGAAACATATATATTCATGTCCATGGACAATCTTGAGGGGAAACCACATTTACTTTTCTACATTGGTAACACTCCTGCATTAATTATCATCCTTATAAACTTTTTTGTGTAATTGAGAATCTCAACACAATATCTAATAATTGGAAGAAATTTAGTTTTTATATAATAAAAACAATTACTAGTGAAAGTTGTTCTTATTTTGCTCATGGTGATCTGAATAATTTGTTTAATGATAATTATGTTTCAACACTCTAGCTAATTCCAAGTTGAATAGAAATGTGCTCATTCATGAAATAAATTAACTATGGATTCATGATTTGATTTAGTATAATTAATTAAATTTTAATGTTATAATAATATTAATAATTAAATATTTATTTGATTATTACAATGTAAGGAGAAGGGGCATAGGCCAGAGCTTGAGGGGTGGGGCTGACATTAACACCCATAACCATCCTATGTAATTTAATTCCAACTCTCCCCCTCTCCCCCTGTCGCCCCAAAGACTGAAGGAGTTGCTTGAATCCGAATTAGACATTAATGCAAAGGTGGTACAATTCCAAATGGGTGCCTCCTCATGAATCAAAGGGGTTACATGTTCAGGAAGGTGGTGTAGGGGCAAGGTGTGACCTCTTAGCCACTCATACGAGGCAGGTCAGGAAGATATATATACATGATAAATTAAAACAATGGGTGGGATTTTAAGGATTGAAGAATAATTTCTTAGTAAAAGAGATCATGTGCAATGAACATCTCATCAGAAAAATCCACCGCATTGGATTTTTCTTGTCCATTTCATAGTTTTTTATTTGGTATCACCAAGCGTGAGCATGGAGTAAGGTGGAATTAATGTATTACGTACATATTGGGAGCTAACAAGCCATTGGTGCTTTCCATAACTAATAAATCATCGTTCTTACTTCCAATTGATTATATATAGGAATTCCCATGTTATGGTGATATGCCCATAACAATAATGATACATGGCATAAATATTTGATACATGGTGGGGTTGTTATAATTGTTTTTATTTTGTTATATTTATACATAATTTATTGCATGTATATTAGATTATCTATGTTTTTTTATATATATAGTTTGTTTATATGTGTCTACATTATTTCTTATATATATACTTGATTGTTCATATATAAATGTATATCATAGGAGTTTAATTCTCACAGGATGCTTAATCACGCATAATGGTACATGATAGAACATCTTGATACATTAAGTGGCTTTATATATATGTGTGTGTGTGTTGGAAACATTTGAGCACTATTGAGAGGGAGGTGAATCAATAGTGTGACTTCTTAACATTTTTTACCACTTTAAACTTTTATACTGAATCATGCACATAACCAACAGCATATCACATAAACCATAACGTAAGCATAAACCATGTAAGAAGTTAAAATGTAATAATTGTGAGAACTACAATAATCAACACATCAAGGAACAATCACATCATCACACATGAGACAAAAAATATCCAGTTAAAAACACTTCATTCAGTAAAAACCCACCCTTGTTGTTGTTGCACTACTCTGAATATTTTATTAAGAAAATGATGTATTCTACATAGATTACTGACTCCAATAAGTCATGATAATCGACCTCATATACAATCAACTGACTCCTATTAGTTAGGAGCGTTTATTCTACTGATCAAATCAGAAGACTATGTTTTCACACGAATCTACGGACTACCATCTGCTGAAAGCCACCATGATCAACAATCCTCGCCCAACTTTCATTGCAATATCAAACTCTAATTGGATGGAAAAATTGTTCCTTTCGTTGAAACTTCACAATCACTACTCCACACCCATGAATTTATTTCTCCTCTACTCTATTCGGACCTTATTTCATATATTTTCACACTGGATTCCAAGAATTTCTTCTCAACTCAATTCAACTCTGTAATACGATCTCCATCAACAAGAAATCATCAACAAAGAAAAATGCCACAGCAAGTATGCTCTCTACTCAAGCAAAAAAAGTGGAAATAATGATTGCATCACCTCTAAATAACATAATCAACCAACAGCATAAACATAGCTCATACTCATTCATAACATGAAGCCCTCACTCCAAAATATGATCTCTACATAATACAATCCGTAACATAAAGCACAATGGCTATGTGCCAAATGCACCATCAGATCTTGCAAAAACAAAAGTGAGAGTCACAAATATGGAGCTATATGAATCTCTCCATATCTACCAACACAATTTGCTACAACGCTTTGCATCTTTTATCTACAATCTAAAGTTCTGAATCAATATTCTTCTTCAGCAAATACATCTTCTCATTTTGCTTCCATTAAAACACATACATTGAATAATTTATTCTCTCAACCAATTCTAAGACATTCCTCCTTTATGCAGACATCTCTCACTCACACACTAACTTCATCAATCTCACCCAACTCCAAAATGAGGAATATAAAATATTTAAGGCGAAATTCACCCTTTTGGCCTAGGATCAAGAGTGAAATTTTTTTATGAAATCAATCCTCAACCATCACTGCTTGTGCACTAAATTCATTCACACCCATTGGAATAATTTTCAAACCAATTTTGACCTTTTTCAATTAATCTCAAAGCCTCCCGATATTTCCAAGTCAAAATAATCTGGATGTGTGCAATGAATGCAGATAAATTCTAGCTAAAGGCACAACTACATGCACAAAACTAGTTGATATGGGTTGCAACTGCATGCATAGGCTTGTATCCATGTATTTGCGGCCTTTCAATTGCATGCACAAGCCTGCATGGGTTTGGTTGTGGTAGAGAATGGTCATAACCCAAAAATCCCAACTCAAAACTACTTCCAACATGTTTCTTACCTTATCACCTCTTGTATGTGCCTCCAAACCTCTGTTAATCCTTGTGACACCACTACAAATGGAAGAAACAAGTCTCCCAAGTGTCATTTCCAAGTTGACCTAAAATCCTACAAACAAGGGTTGGCAAGACTGCCAGCAAGTCCTCATCTCTCCTCAACCACATACACAAGTTGCAACACATCTAAACACACTCAACAACATCCTCATCAAGCCAACACACTACTACAACAAGTCATCTCCATGAGCATAGATGAAGACCTATTATGCCAACTCAACTAGTGTGTCATCTGACCAACATGAATGACACATGACCCATCATCTCCATCACATGTAGATCTTCACCATCCACCTGTAGAAACATCAAAAAACCATCATAACATATCCTACAACCATGTCTACTCAACCTCTAGTTCCTACATTTCAATCTTGCACTAGGTCATAACATGAACATAAACACCACTCTTACATGAACAAATATCAACCACACCAATACCATCACCTAACCATCATGAATATGACACAATAAAATTGACATCAATGCACTCTACTAGCTGCAACCATGCTACAATTAAAATATCCAAACACGAGTTAGACTACATATGGTTGATATCAATGCCAACATGAGCTAGCTGCCATCATGAGCCAATGCCAAAATCAACTAGATGCAACCATGCACACAATAATTCCAATAATCTCCCCCTTTAGAATTGATGGCAACCATACACAAACTCCATACCAACATCCCTTATCACTCCCTAATTGACATCAAGGGAAAAGGGTCAACTCCATCTAATAAAACAACAAAAACTGAAGCACAAACACTGGAGTGATTGTTCTCTACATGATTTAACAATAATTCACATCAACAAGAATCCACGTCTTTCATATCAGTAGCAACAAGCAACACATATAAACTAATCATTCAAAGAAGCATGTCACACAAATCAACCTCTAGTAGCAATAGCAATATGCACAAGCAACCATAAGCAGGAGTGAACAACAATGTGCAACAATATCCAACAATATGCACATGAAAATCAACCCAACATTCTCCATAGCAGCAAAAAGCACATGGAAATAGCCACCAACCATCTTTAAATGAATCATCAATCTCTCTACTCCTAACATGAGGTAAATAGCCCCCAATAGTCATAACATGAGGCACACCATGACCTCCAAGTAGACCATGATTCTAACAATCGATGGCTGAAGTAAATAGGGACAAATGATGCTCCCCCTAAACATATTCCATCTCCAAAATAAACTCCAACCTGCAATGAACTACTTCTGCTGCAAACAATGCTTCCTTGCCACAAATAGAAGCACCAATATATGGACCAAGACTCCACATGACCATGACTGAATGACATAAAAATGAAAATAGATGGTTCTAGAAGTGACCAAAGACCTCATAAATGACTCATATATGACCATAAAATGACCTCATGACTCATGACTAGAAGGACCAATA
This sequence comes from Pinus taeda, assembly GCA_000404065.3. Taxonomy (NCBI): domain Eukaryota; kingdom Viridiplantae; phylum Streptophyta; class Pinopsida; order Pinales; family Pinaceae; genus Pinus; species Pinus taeda. The sequence continues at coordinate 175,257 of APFE030140904.1, read as the reverse complement.
ATAGTACAACATAAGTACATGGCTTCATGAGCATTTTACATGAATATATCAATAATTTCATGGTTTCTATAATCATCTCCTATGGACCAATTACTAAAGTACATGATATATCATCATTTTTACTACATCATCAGCCCATGCATGTGGCTGCAAAAATACTCCATAAGACTCCTCCATAACAAGCCTATCACAATGATGACTCAACTAACTATTGACTGGACCCAATACCAATTTGAAATTATGAAACGATGGTAAATACATGGTTGTAATAAACTACATATAATAGCCCATACATGCCAGTTAGTCCATGTCTCATGTCATCTCTATACATCTTATGCCATTGAACTCCTTTTATGCATGGTTGTACCATCTTTTCAACCAACTTATCAATGATACCAAAAACATATATGTGGATGAAAAATGCACCTTTTTGTACCCATGAAAAGACATATAGAGTTGCTACAAACACATGAGTGAAAATAAGTGAAAAGGAAAAAACAAATCATGAAGCTCCATACCATGAATAGCTCCCAGTGATCTCAATATACCTCCTATAGGTAGGTTAATCCCATGGACTTGAATGTGCATGAGGCTCAAATGAACTCATCAAGCATTGTTGCAATAACTCTTACTCATCAAACGATCACAATGTTACCATACACTCCCCCTAAGGTTATGCACCTCTCATAAATTTTGCAGCCCTCTTATAAATATGCAAGAAGTAATCACGGACTGCGGGAGGGGATGATCTTCACTACTTGAAGATTTCTTGCTCCTTTATCTACATGGTATTTGCTTGCTTTTTTTCTTCATTCACAAGTTTTTTGCTAGGTTCTCTTTATTTTTTCTACTTTTGCTGATTTTTCCTTGAATAATGGGGCAGAAAATAGTCTCTTTGCATATGGTCAAAGTTATGATACATGTAGCACTCCACATGTTCAAGGCATGAAACAAGAGGATGAAATCCCTTGTTTCTCATACCAAATCTATGCCTTGCATGCAATATGCTTCTCCTTCATTGGTTAGATATGCAATCAGATGCCTTAGGGAAAAACAGGTTACATGAATAGCAATAACCATTAAAACCAAGATAATACATTATGGCCAATCTCCATGGTTGTTGATATTGCTACAAGCTCTGTTGATTAGATCTATATGTTATGCTTCTACAGTTAGCTGCAACATGCCCAAATTTGCGATAGTTGTAACATTCTACCTTATGCACAAAAGGAACAAAAGGACTTTGATTCCTTTGAAATTTTACATGTTCACTACAATCCTCTATAGGAGCCAAATGCTATCTAAAAGTAGGAGATCCCTACAGTTTTATTCTTTGTTGTTTTTGGTTTTTCTACTTGATCTAATCTTGGTTCTGCTTGTTATTTCCTTGGTTCCCACTCTTGGTATGGGTATTTTTTTCTATAGCCTTCTTGGGTTCTTCTTTATTGTGTTTTCTTGCATGCAAACTAGACTCACCCTTTGAAATATGATGCAAGAAAATTTGAATTTTCCTGCTATGTTCACTTCCATGACCCTGCAATCTTAAGAATACCAAGAACCCTACAAAAATTTTATTACTCAACCAGTTAACTATTACCATCATATAAATACATTCATTAACATATGTGCAGAGATAATACACAATCCATAAGCATATAAAAATTCCATTTTGAAACCAAATTCATATGTACATGTTTGGCTTGATTATACATTCATTTGGCCATTAGCTTTCCCCTTAGAATTACAATGTTTTAAGTAACATCTAAAAACAAATTAATTTTTCCAAGATCCATAAGTAAATCCACAAATCATTCATGCTTTTCAAGGTAGACTCGCTTTTTCCTTATTGACAAAATCTTGTCAATGCATATCTTTTCTAAATCCTAAAAGTAGTCCAATAGTTTCTAAAATTTCTAAAATTTTCCTATAATCTCTCATAATTTATTTTCTAAATATTTCATGCCTTAAAGGAATATTTTCTTCTTAAAAATATTATCTACTCAATCTTATCTCTATCCATTGTTATCTTAGAAATAAAGAAATTAAAAGTTTTTACAATAAGGAAATAAAATTACTTTTCCATCTTTTCCATGTTGAAACTTGTTTTGTCTCAAAAAATCTTGATGACTTTGAAGCTCTAATTCTCCTGCATCATACTACCAAGGTATAAAAAAACCATGGCCTCCTGGTCATGTGTCATTAATTTTTGAATCCTCCATAATCCCAAATTTTGCACTATTGTTTATCATCCTTTCGTCATAGTATTGTCCTTCTATATTTGATTACTAGAACTTCACTCTCATTCCATACTTTCTCTTATTTATGCATACAATATTGCAAGATAACCATCTCTACCTGTCCACTTCTCATCATGCTTATGCTCATCATTTCAAGTGAATATTTTCTATCTAAGAAAGATATCAAAACAAAAGTATACAACCAAAACAATATACTTTCAACCTCATCCCATGCTTGTAGAGTTGTTTCTTGGATTATTTTCCCTGTTTCAATATGTTGATCGAGTTTGGTCTCCATGCTACCAAAAAAGAATTCCTCCATTGACTTTGTTGCATCTTTTTTCACAACAATTATTGCAAGTTTCTCACCCTCAATTTTCGTTCCACTTGCATCAGTTTGAAATTGATAATCACCTCTACTGCACCTACATGCACACAATCCCTGTTAAGACCAAAAGTTGTCTCTGACTTTGGCTCATCATTCCTTATGAGAATCCCATTCAAATATTTCTCCTCCTCTATGTTGAGAAAACAAATTGAACTTTGTTCTCCTCTATCTTCCTCTTTCTTCATGATAGTTTCAAAATATTGTTCTTCATCTGCAATAACACCCGCAACCATAAATGAATCATCAAAAGAAATGTAAGGCTTTTTATCTTCATTTGATGTCTCAAACATCAAATCTCCATCAATCTCGTCAAAATCCTCTTCAAGGATTTCTCCTTGCTCAGGTTCACCCCTATGAACTTCCTCCTCAAACTCAATATCTTTGAGTTCTTCCATCAACCTATGTCTCGGCTTCTGTCTCCCCTTCTTGGACCATAATATTTCAATAGGAAATTTGTTAATTTTAGATAAAAATGGTATTTTCTATGTTTTAGCACAATTTACTTCAATGTTTCTTATCATCCCAATGACAATTTCCAATTATATTCAGTAGCAATAACATTAACATATACACATTGACAGTAAATGGAGATAGAACATAAAACATATATAGAAGATAATCCAAGATAAGAGGACACAAGATGTGGTGGATGCTAAGGACAAATCCCAATGTGGGGAAACCCTTTGATCAAATCTTCTTATTATTCTTCAATAGTTTAGCAGAGAGAGAGAGTACAAATATCATAAATACAAGCCAAAAACAAATCTTCCAAATTAGGATTCAATGCAGCCCTAACCAAAAAGTCAATGGTGGTAAAAGTTGCCCCAAAACATCCTTCATTCATCTCATTCAACAAAAAAAGAATGTGGCCTCTAAAGAGGGTCAACAAATTCAAAGTATGTTGTAATTCTACGGTAAAACTAGAAAGTCAACGCAATAGTCAACTCGATCAAATAGTCCCTAATCACCTCAAAATATGTGGCAAAGAATACAGCCTGCAGAAATCGAAATTATGCCCCCAAAATAGAAAACATTTCTGGTCAAATATTATTGGTCAATGCATGCCCTAGTCTTGAAATTTTCGGCCTCAAAAACAGTATAGAAATCTGTGTTCCTTCCACACGTGCGAAGAGGAGAGCCTCCAAGTTGTACAAACCAATCAAGAGAGGAGAGAGAAGATGAAGTGATGAGATGATTGATGTCCAAATGAGAGAAGGGTCACTCCTATTTATGAAATTTGTTGAGGGCGAGGAGACACATTAATTGGGCTTCATGAACCTACATTTGAATGAGGCTAAGCTTGATAATTTGGCCATGAAAAAGAATAAATTTAAAATTCCATTTCTACTTGTCAAAATGAGATGATCTTTATATCAAAATTGTACCACTCAAAAAGAGTAATCCAATGCAATAATTATCTCGATCATATGGGTTGCCCTAAGGTGGAAATTGGTCCTAGTTGCCAATTGTAACACTCCCCCTCAACTAGGGAGAATTCCTTATGCCAATCTATCATTATTCCAACTTGTTATCTTGTACCATCCCTACCATCACTATCTTGTACTTCTCTTCTCTGTTGAACCATGAAGAAATAATGAATAAGTGATCAAGAGTGAGACATAAGATCATATCACGCTCCATTGACAAAAGTAAATCCATGATTCCAAATCAAGTTGTTGGACACCATGCATCCTAGTAATAAGGAGTATGGTAGTGCATGATGCATCCATCAGTAGTGCTATGGTCCCTAACCATCTTTTCCCAAATCATTGGCCAGATGAAAGGTACTTCCCACAATCTTAGACTCTATGGGTAGGATGTGTGTCGGGGCATCAGTAGGAGAATGTCAACCATGTAGGTTTTAACCCCATACAGAAATTACCTGCATGCGAATTCTAAAATAGAAAATAAATAATGGTGAGAGCATAAAACATAAAATAGATATACACATATATTTTCCCCTCGATACCAAAACTAGGACTACTAGATTTATTTTTCATTATATTCATTTCAATGCTACAATACACATATATACATGTCGAAGCATCCATAAACGCCAATCCATTAACCCTAGATTAGAACATAATCGTAGTTCCCTTGACTAGATCTACAAAATACCATGGATAGAAAACCATCATGCCCAAAACCATGTGTGAAATCCATGCACAAAACCATAGCTAGGTCTTCGCATGTAGTATAGGGTCCAAAAAACAATCTTGGGGCACTTCACCCAGCGCAACGTATAGGGGGAACTACCACCCCCCTTATGACCCCACTATGTGTGGGGTAGCCATGGAAAGAATATAACACACACACAACATTCTCACATTTGTTGCTTTCTTTCCATGGGGGGCCCAAGGGAGCTTAGTCATTGGTCCAGCCCTGTAATGCCCATTTTGTCTCTACACCAAGATAAATTCTTAGTTCTCACAGACTTTCTCAATGCATATGTAGTATTCTTCAAAGTGCCCAACTTTACCAGCAACACTTTTTTATCCTCAACCATATTCCCACAAAGTGATACTGAACATAAATGTGCTTTGTCTTTTAATGATAAGCAGGGTTCTTTTCCAAGAAAATTGCACCTTGGCTGTCAAAATCTAGCCTTCTAGCTCATTGTACTAACCCCATACTTGAACACAATCTCTACAACCAAACTACTTCCTAGCTTGCATGAGTGTCTACCATGTATTCTACCTCTATATTGAAAGTGCCACTACAAACTGTCTCTTACTCATCCAACTCACTGCCCCACCTATTGTCATCCTTTATTTTTGAGGTTGAGAGAGTAAACACATAGGATAGCATCAAAAGCACTTTGGAAGATGGGATCTAGCCCTCCCATATTCAGAGAGGGATCTCTCTATAAAATTTAGCTTTGTTTTATGTAAATTTTAGGTTAGTTATGACTCTACTTGTTTTTTTTATTTGATTCGTTTGGAAAATTTAAGTGTTATAATTCCATTGGGCTATGGTGTCTAGATATTTAATTGGATTTTGCATCAATTTTTAGAGGAATTCTCACAGGTAAAGCTAGGTTGCACTATTTGGATCTCTTTAGAAATTAAATTGATGGTGAAATAGCAGAAGTGTAAGGTTTAGTAGAAATCAAGGAGCAATTAACAATTCCTTAATTTGACTTCAAACGAAAACATGAAATTTACCAATAGCCAAAATAGGGTGCTCTAGGTAACAAATCCTATTTATCACAGTTTCTATTGAATGATTTAGATATTTAGAATAATAGAGAAAGAAAAGCAATCTTTAAACAGATAAATAGAAGAGACACACCACCATTTGTTACACCACATGAATCATGTGAAAGGTCCTTGTATTATTGATGCTCTAATACTTTGAAAAATACAATATTTAGAATAAATTACATTTGAAAATCAACCCTTAATACTTCAAACAGTGAAGTATTTATACTAATAATTACAAAAATCCTTTACAAAATCATTTTCAAACTGACAGTTTATTATTAGCCTAATTACAAACAATATGATTCATTCATGGTAAAAAAATAGGCCACGTAAACATCTGGAATGAAAGGTGGCTCTCTTTTGATGGATTCAGTTGTTAAGTCATCCTGAAGCTATGATGCATTGATGTGTTGGCCATTGTGTTGGTTGTTGCTCTAGAAACTGCATTATTGCTCCCAAATTACCTTCAATCTAGTAAATCGACCAGTTATTTCCATCTCTTTTCATCTGGTATGGTCAATTTTGTTACCCTCTGGTAAATCTCATCTACCTCTATGTATTTGGCCAAAGTTGGTTTCACTATAAAAATGTGTTTTACCTCATTCTGTACATAAAAATCATTTGACATGGTTTCCAAAAAAGTCTTTGTTGTCATACTGCCCTTAATCCCACTTAATTTGATTCTACTTCTCACCATTTCTTTCACCTTCAGGACATATTCTTCCCGAGTGATCAATTTATCATTTATTACATAAATATTGGGAAGCCCTTTTTGGATCAATGCTTCAATTTTTTTAGTGAACCTATTTACTTGTAGCTCCAAGGTTTCACATATTTCTTCCAACTGATCAATAAGGTTCCTCTTTGTCAAGACTTTCTTGACTTCCAAAATAGTAGTAGTTTTGTCATTGATTTGTACTTCTTCAAGCTCATATTTTGAATTAGAGTTCAAGAACTTGATAATGTTGGAGGCTTTTTTGGGCATCTCTCCAAGCTTCTCTCTTCCCTGCACAATGGTCTATGTAGCCTTGTCTATCAGCTCCCTTTGCTCAAAGATGACTTGGATAGAAGGCAAAATCTCATTCATAGAGTCTAATATGTTCATCCATATGGTTTCCTTAGCTTGGACCAAGGTCTGACCAATTGAAGTGTCCCTTTTTACCTGTTGTAACTTCTCCAACAATCTATGGGATTTCTACATTTCAGTAACTCGAGAAGCTTCAGCTTTGTCCTTTTGTACTTCTAAAGCTTTGAGCTGATCCTACAAGATCTTGATCTCTTTTGACCAAAGTTACATGTTCTCCAATGTCTTGGACACCTATTCAACACTTGTAGTATGAGTGGAAGAAGTAGCTGAAGATGTTATTCCTATTGTTGGAAGCTCAAAAATGGGTATGGCATTCAGGGGAACAATGGCCATCTTCTGACTTTCTCCTTTCTCCTTTATCATTTTCTCCATCTCTGCCTCCATTTGTCTAATCTGTATATTCTTCTCTATGATAAGCTTCATCATGTCTGCCTTCTAAGCTTCAATTTATTCAATGTCCTTGGTCAATGGATCCTCTATGGCTGGTAGCTTGAGTTGCTTTCTCGAGGCTGTGATATCAATATTCTTCTTTTTGGTAATCTCCTCTACATCATTGACATCTTTAAGGTCATACCTTATCTTTACCACCAAATCTTCCAAGGACTTGATCCTGTTATCCTTTGCTAAGGAAGACACCTCCATTTTCAACTGAGATTTAACATTAGAAAATGATACCTACAACTTTGATAGAAACATAGAAGTGTTAGTTAAAGTAGAAGATATCATTTCACCAATTTCCTTGTGCATCTCCATTTGATCAATGGGATGAATGTCTTTTGTGATGAACTCAAAGGTAGTGCTCCTATAGTCTACTGTTATTTTTGGATGTGGAACTTGGGCCTCAAGGAAGGCCATCTACATCTTTCCATGCTCTGTATCAAACATTGATAGAAATCTACTCTGTGAGCTAGAGGTCTACCTCCAAAACTGATTATAAGTACTATTTTTTAGAATCTCATTTCTAAGTTTATTCTCCCTGTACCTATCAAAAACTATCTTCTCTTTTTAGGTTTGGACACTCTATGACTAGTTCAGTTTCCTTCTGACCTTGTGATGATGAAGGTCTAGTAGGAGATGTTGTAAATTTGTTGGTTCCAAGTGGTGAATTTGTGATTATCATGGTAACCTGATCTTCTGTCTCTTTGTCCACCTCTACTCTAGGAGTCAACTTTGTTGTCTTTCTGTAGTTGATCCTGAACTCTTTGACTTCACTTCCTGTGGTCACTGATGATCCTTCCTCCCTCTATCTTTTTCTTGATTTTTCCTGAGAAGTAGGAGTCCACAAACTAGAAGTGGAGAAGAGTTGTTCTGCAGCTTCCTACAAAGTGTTTTTTTCCATTCTAGTTGATTGGCATACTTCTCTATTTAAGGTCTGCAAGTATGGATGTAAGGAGTACTTTTATTCTCTACTCTAAGCTTTGAAATAATGCTACAAGGGTCAGAAGACCATGTAAAGCTCAGACTAAACTTCATTTCTTTAAGCATCTTGTCTGCTTCTTCACCTATTGTCCTAGTGTTACATACAAATGGGCCCACTTGTGTCTTTATTTTGAATTGTGATTTCTTCTTTGCCACTAAAAAATGGATGTCATCCGAATTCAGTATCTATCTAATATACTCCAGGGAAAAAAATCCTCATGGGGAGGTATTTGGTGAGCTTTTATGGTGCTAACTCACAACCATACACCCTAATCTCTATGTAGTTTTGGTATAAATACCAATCCCCCGTCTTGGCCTGATTTGTTAGATGTAAGATTCTTTTGATTTCTTCACTAATCCCGTGTTGTATTGCATTGTTCAGAATGTTCATTGTTGGATGAACAAAATCCTCAATGAACTGGTTGTAAGTGAACTCATGTTTTTCTTTCATGACCAATGATGTCCAAAAGATTATTGGTTGCTGATAACTTGCATCATCAACCTTCTGCATTGCAAAATTGAATTTGTTTGCCTAGTAGTAAAGGAACATAAAGGTCAAAATGGAGGTGTAACTAAACACCTATTCTCTAGGAAACTTTATGAATTGTTCATGAATATTATCAGCCAAGAATTGACTGAAATTGAACACCAAGGAAGGCTTGATGTCTATGGAAAATATGGAGAGGAATCCTAAAATGGGCTCATCTACCCACTGATCAGAATAATAACCTAAAATTTAGGAAATGATGGACATAAATTGTTGGCCTTGATCAGGGAAGATGGAGCAAGGATATGGAGGATTCTTCTTAGGTAACAAGACATTCTCAAGCAAGAAGATTTCAAAGATTCTCACTCTGGTGTCCAAATCCAGCTTCTAATAAAGTTGGGTGTTGGGTGCGGGATCTTCCAAGGACATGTTTGTTGGAAATAATATTGAGAGGGGGGCTTGAATCAGTATTATCAAGTCAAATATTCCTTTTAAATAAAAATGACATACGCTACTTCAGTTAATTAAACCCGCGTATATATGCAACTATGCAGAAGGAGACCCACGTATACAAAGAAAACTTTTAATTTACTTTATCTTTTTTATGTTGATTGTTAATCTGTGTTTCAGAATCAAATAACCAGTAACTAGAAACAATAAAATAGAGCAGAAATACAATCATACATCAGAACACAAGATATAAGGTGGAAACCCAATGTGGGTCAAAACCACCTGTTGCAATTCGTCTATATCTTCTTTTAAATAATAAACTTGTTTTACAATGTATTGGTGCAGTCCTTTACTAGTACGCAGGCTACAACCTGCAGAGAGCTACAACCCTTTCTCATTCTCCAGCTTCTCCTGGAAGGGAGCTACAACCCCCTTTAGCTCTTGCACTAGCCAAGATACTAGTACATAGGTGCTGGCCTACAGAGGGCTACAACCTTCTTCCAGGGACCACGTTTCATAAATTTTCAGATTGGATCCATGAACATCAATCAATTATCATCAACTAAACTCCTTTTCACTAATTAGATCTGAATCAAGTAGATACTTCTCTGATAGTTGTACCCAAAACACAGTACCAGAAACCACACACCAAAATCTGAACCCAGAACACAGCAGCAATAAATAGAAGCAGTTAGATCACAACTCAAAATATATATGCTATTTCAATATCCTGCAACATGCATGCATACGCTTTTGTGTTGGGAACAACCTGCGTATACGATGTTTTCATTCATTGAACCATCGTGTATACATTCCTTCACTTCACTGAACCTGCGTACAAATCTATAAAGGATAATTCGCTCTTTTAGATATTCAAACAATAATTAACCCAGATTATCAGTGTTATAGATCAAGCAAGTGCCACATATAACAGACCAAAAATCATACAAAGATACTATCATTCAAACTTAAATATTATGACCCATCAATATAACTTATCCTTCCTTTTGCACTAAGGTTCCTCCTTTATTCAGATCCAGATCTGCACCATATCCCAATTACCAGTATTCCAGATCCAGCATTTTTTCAGATATTCAATAATAATTTAGATGATCCTTTTCCACATGATCTCTTTCCTCTTTTATAGTCTTAGGCCTTCCACAATACCACGGCCCAAAACCATAATAAACAAATACCACAGACCCAATACTTGGGATCAACACTTCTGACGAGGTACCATGGTCCAAAACCATAAGTTCAAATACCAAGGACTAACTACCATGGACCAAAGGTAAGTTCTCCAACTTATACGTGCCTTTGTAATGTCTAACCCACGTGTATATGCGTCTTCATCTACATGAACCTGCGTATATGTCTTTTCCTTCATTCTGAAAGCCTGAATTGAGATCTGTTACCAAAGAGAGTTTCCATCAAGGACAACACCTATGCCATGCCTCCAAACATGTGCCATAATGCCAACAATCTCTCCCTTTGGACTTGATGGCAACCCCAAGATCCTCAAAGTCATTCTCCCCCTTTGTCATCAAGGGCAAAGGGTTGTGCTCCCCCTGAGTACATGCTAAAATTTCTGCCCTGCTGTGTTGACCATGCTCCCCCTGACTGTAGGCAAGATCTGCAACAAGATGTTCTTCAAGAAAAGCGATGACATAAAAGACCTTCCTATCACCAAAAGACTCAATAGTTAAATCCATCACCCAAACAAGTGTGGCTCATCCAGAAATTTACATATGACAATCAAATACATTACATTTTCATCCCAAGAATAGTGGGGAAACCAAAATAGGTCGTTACATGACCTAGACACCATAAAAGAGATACATGACATAGAGACGAAATATCTAGAGCAGGACTTATGAAAGTCACCAATAATTGATAGCAACATCATCTGTCAATCAGTATTCAGATCAGCAACCATGATTTCCTTATGTTCTCCCTCTACAATTGTTCCACCAACAACAGTTGTGAACTAGAACCAAAAGCTTCTAAGATAATGCCAATAATGCATCATTAGAAGTTTATCTGCTCCCCCTGAACCTATGCCAGATGGCCTATATCAGGATACCTTCAACCAGAGCGTGTTCCTACAAATATCCATCAAACCTCCATATACACGGCTATCTCTGCACAAACCGGCGTATGTACGCGGATCCTCCTCAGGCAACCCACGTACACCACTTCTTCTCTGAAACAGACAAGTTTAACAGCAAGATGATGCATCAACTACTCCCAGCTTATGTCTAAGATATTCAAAAGTTTCCCTACGCAGTGGTTTGGTGAGAATATCAGCAACTTGTTCCTTAGAAGGAACATACTCCAATTTGACCTTTTGTTCCAACACTTGTTCCCATAGAAAGTGATACTAGATCGGTATGTTCTTGGTCTTTGAATGCATGATTGGGTTCTTTGAAATGTTGATTGCACTTGTATTATCACATAAGATGGAGATAGGTGGTGTACAAGTGATATAAAATTCCTACAAGGTTTGCATCATCCAAAGGAGTTGAGTGCAGCAAGATGTAGCTACCACATATTCCACTTCAGCTATAGATAAAGCAAATGAACTCTATTTCTTGTTGAACCAAGATACTAATATGGAACCCATAAAGAATGCACCACCACTTGTGCTCTTTCTAACATCCACGCTTCCAGCCCAATCTGCATCTGTATAAGCATGAACAGTGAGATCTGTATCTCTAGGATACCATAAGCCATAGTTTTGAGTTCCGTGAAGATACTTGAAAATTTTCTTCACTGCCTAAAGATGAGTTTCCTTAGGATTTGCCTGAAATCTTCCAACTATTCCCACTGCATGCATGATTTCTGCTCAGGTACCTGTCAAATAAAGTAGACTTCCAATCATGGATCTATAGGTTGGTTGATGCACTACTGCTGATTCATCATTTGCACTGAGGCTGCATCTTGTAACTATATGGGTATATATTGGTTTTGAATCTTCCATGCCATACTTCTTCATAATCTGCTTGAGGTACTTGGTTTGAGACAAGAAGATATTGCCTTCATTTTGTTGGATTTGCAATCCAAGAAAGTATGTCAGTTCTCCAAGCAAAGACATTTCAAATTCTTTCTGCATCACCAAGGCAAAGCTTTGACTCAT
>APFE030140904.1:85971-134938 GCA_000404065.3 Pinus taeda | reverse complement strand
GGGGGGGGGGGGGTTTAAAATAAAAACTGAATTTAAAATAACTATGTACGAAAATAAAAATGCTCCAAACTTTGAACTCCTTTACGAACATGTTCTCACCAAGTTCCACAAATTAGTCCATAAAAACAAATGCATAAAAACAATTACTAAATCCTTCTATTTGCACTTCCCTAGAAACGGCGCCAAAATGTTGGGTCTAAAATGCGGATGTGAATTAGATTTTAATTTAATGTCAACCCAGGAAGGTAAACTTAGAAGTGCTTATCTAAAATATAAAGTTCTAGAAAGATTCCTAATTTTTCCAAGATCTTAAATTCCCCTTACAAGAACATATTCATTAAGATCTCTTTCAATAACTAATCAAACTTAGATCTAACAATTGTTTGAGATCTATGATTCTCTTACAAGAACATATTCTACAAGATCTCTTCCAACATTAGAACATCTAATAAGAAATTAAAAGTTGAAATAAAATAAACCTAGATCTAATAATTGTATGAGATCTTACGGTTCTCAAACAAGAACACTTTCAAATAATATTCTTCCAATATTAGAACATTTAACAAAACTTTAAAGCTAACATCAAACAAAAACATAAAATAAATTATACCTAAAATAAGCAAAGAAGCATGCAAGTGATGCCGTGGGGGCCCTCCATAACTCCACAAGCACACCACTTCAATGGAGACTCAAATGTACAAGCAAAATTGAAGTATGATCCTTTATTTCAAAATCTCCATTACAAACCAACTCTAAGATTACAAATGGAACTCTAAGATTACAAATGAAGGTTCTCCAAAATTCTAAGATTACAAAAACTTCCATATTACAAATGAAGGAGATTGTACTCCTATTTATATAATGGGATGAGTAACAAACTCATAATGATCGTCCACTAATCTCTCTTTAGTTCCATAAATCTCTCAACCATCTAGATACATAATCCCTTTTTGTCCTTGATTTTCTCCCTGAGGTTTATCTCTTCAAATTCGAATTTGATCATTCAAGGCCACATAAAGGTGTCTTGGATGCTTCCTTGGAACCTACACATGTCATAAAAACAATCCACTTTCCATATATTAAGTAAAATATATTATTTTCTAATATTTAATCAAGAATTTCTCTTAAAAATGCTTAAAAATAAATAATATTTGGAAGATATAAATGAGAACCATTAATGGTGAACAATAGGGAAAATGAAGTGACATGGTGGTGAATAATGAGTGATATAATGGAAGCATATGTGAAAAATGTATGGTAATGAGTGATATTTGTATCACATTTTGATGTCCAAACACCTACTAAGCTATACGAGTGGATCACAAAGCTAGCAGATAACCAAGGAAGGTGGAAACTTTACGATCCTATTTTGTGGACCCTAGACTTAGTGCGAAGGTTGGAAGAATTGAAGGATAAGATCATGCACATTATCAATCATTGGCTCGATCGCGTCATAGGAGGATTTGTTACTAAATTCTCGGTCGACACCTCAGTCAGCTATAGCGAGGAGGAGCAAAGATTTTTCAAAAAACTGCGAGGTAAGTATGTTAAATCTCTGAATACTTGGATTAAAATGTTGTTGTACAAAAAATGGGTTATGTAGCTACCTTGATGTTTAGGACTACACGAAGTAGAAACAATTACAAAAATGAAGGAAATAAGGGTCCAAAGCATAGCCCCTTGATTTCACCTCCATGAAGGGACGAAGAAGGGATAACGAAGGTCTCTCTGCAAAGTGTTATTTAGTTGATAAGACAAGGATTTCCATGAATACCACCTCCACCCACACCACCTCTGTCTTCATTGTCATCACCTCCAACTTCACCCTTACCACCTCCACCACCACTGTGATTCAATATGGAGAACACAGTGAAGTTACCTTTGTTCAAAGGTTTGGGAAATGAGGATTTGGACCAATTCTAGTTCATTGTAAGGGTTGTATGGGAAGATCGAGGTGTTATAGATGACCATATAAAGAAAGCAACACTGGTTAGCACTCTACAAGATCAGGCGCTGACTTGGTATATTAAGTACTCCAACGATAACCCGAATGTGAGAGTAGCGGACATCCAAGCAACACTAAATAGGGAATTTAGCAGGCCTAAATATAAAGCGCAGTCAATTGTTGGATTTAATGAGATCAGAATGCTACCAGGTGAGACACCTTTGGAACTAGATCAGAGGCTGAAATGTATGATCCATGAAGCCAACATGAATTTGACAGATGGATAGCATTGTGAGTGGCTTGTGGCTTCGCTACTACCACACTTAAGAAGTGCGTTGTCGCACCAGAAGATAACAACTCAAGAAGAGGCCTTGGAGATTACCATGAGACTACATGAGACCCCGACGCAAGATCCTAACCTAAGAGTTCAACAGAACCACGCGTAGCTGAAGAATCTGTGCCTTGAGATGCAAAGTCTGAAGCAGGATAGGACGATTCAGTGAGAGGTACGGGAAGAGGTATGCTGCATAAAATTCTAGAGTCAGGGTCATGACAAAGACCACTGCCCAATCTTTACAAATCACCTTGCAAGAGGAGGACCGATGCCTTTAAGGCCAGAAGCTCAAGCAAGACCTAGCACGATGTCTGCTTTGTGGTGCAGTATATGTCAAATAGCTGGAAAACATGCCATGGATAACTACCACTTTTTATAGAAGTATACGCAAACTCCGCAACAATTTTTCTGCAACTTTTGCAAATTGGTAGGACATAACGAGCTTACTTGTAGGACATATGAATTGATTATGGATAGAACTCCCGCATACAGGGTTCAAGCCGAAACATGGCCCCTTGACCAGAATGCAGGGATGGGGCAGACAGGATTTCAAGGGTACAAATGAGGCCGAGTAGAGGTGGACCTAGTAGAGGTCCCGAACAGTTGATTTTCTACAATTGCGGAGGGCCAAGACACTACGCCCGAGATTGCACTAATCCAAAACGCCCATTGTGCAAGTATTTCACATTGTTTGATTATGAAACAGAATATTATCCTACATTGATAGCTAGGATGCATGATAAAGGAGCGCTACCACCTCCCTCGACTCAGAACCTGCAGATGATGAGGTCTGGGCTACTTGAGGAAGAACCAAACATAAATATAGTGCTCCGAAGTGGGATCGCGATGGGAGATGACAAGGGGAAATAACCGAAAGACAATACATACATTCACAAAGCCCCAGTGAAAGAGGCCGAGTTTGATTTGGAGAGTGCTCGTGAAGCATTCATGGAAGCTAAGAAGAGCTTCACTGAGGCCTCCACTTCAGGAAGCAAGGATAAACAGGAGCTAGAGATGGACCCCTCTATGCTCACTACTTTCCTAGAAACCTGTATGAAGTTACTGCATGATAGTAAGGCTATGAAAGGGTTACAGAAACATATCAATAGATCTATTGGGACTACACCAGGTGAACCATGTGTATTCCATAATATCAGAAAGAATAAGACAAGGATGGGCCGTGAAATGAGATTCACCGTGCAGATCGGAGAACTCGAAATGGATCAAGTCATTCTCAATTTGGGATCAAAAGCGAATGTTCTACTGAAGCAAACATGGGAGCGAATGGAGAGACCTACACTGTAATGGTCTCTAATTCAGTTGAGAATGGTGAACCAGTAGAAAATCATACCCATGGGGCGGTTGCAGGGAGTGACCGTGGATATTGAGGGAGCAAGCGCACTGGCAGATTTTGAAGTAATAGAGATTGTTGATGACAGCAATCCCTACCCTATGCTTGCAAGAATTGATTTGGCTACTAATATGAATGGTGTAACCAATCAAAAGAAGTGAAAAATGATCCTTTAGAATAAATCGTTGCGCGTAATAACACCCCTAGATCCAGTGGAAGGATCGCACTACACAAAACCAGTCCATTATTATGAGAGTGATGATGATCTAGACTACATCTATAAGACAATGGCATGAGACCAAGACGGGGTGAATCCCACCATGAATGGATGGATCATATGGGATCGCAAGAATTCCAACACTTCAGACTCCGACGAAGAAATAGAACGTTGGTAGAATCGGTTACATGAGGTAACTACGTTGAATTGCAACATGATGACCCGGTCGCTGCATTTTGTATCATGAGAGGTAAGAAATATGCCTATTTATGATCTTCTAAATGAGGTAGATATCTTTCTGGATGCATTTGAAAGGGAGGTTCCAGAAAATCAATGCTTCTAGGCCTTCGACTGGGCACTACGTGCTACACTTGCAAGATGGTGGGGTATGCACAAGGGAATTTTCGATGATTGGCACAAATGTAGGAAAATGATGCAAACACAATTTGGGAAGCTCATGATGTGACTAACAGACAAGTATGATGGGTAGAATGATCCACGCTTACATATGGCCAAATGGATGTAAGCTTATGGAGAAGAGCCACAACCTGAGTGGGTTCACCTATTCTATCATACCCTCGATGTTATCCCAATGAGTTGTTGTACATAAATAAAGCTTCGCCATGGGACAAGTGAATGGGATATCCTGTGCGAAGGATTCATGATGACCTTTAGTTTTGAGGATGGATTTGACAACATTGATGAAGCACTATAAGAGGTGAAAGCAAACATCTTCAGGATACTGTAGGATCCTTTAGACCTGAGGTAGCGTGAATGGGCTACTCAGGTGAGTCGCACACTAGAATGTTATAATGTAACTTTTGAAGAAGAGGATGAAGATCCATGGAAAATTAACATTCCAGAGACAGAAGGAAACCACAAGGTTCAAGGACCACAGATTGAGAACCGTGATATAACCGTGTCGGTGGGAACTAAACTGGTTAACATTGGTATGAAGGCAGAGCCCAAATTCATGAAGATTGGAGACTACTGAGATGATGTGATGGTGGATAAGGTCACTGAATTTCTCCATGAATGCCAAGACTTATTCCGTACAAATTTTATGGATTTGAGAGGAATAATCAGAGATCTAGGAGTAATGAAGATCATGTTAAAACCCAATGCGAAGCTAGTTAAGCAGAGGCCTTACCACCTAAATTCGAAATACAACGAGAAGGTCTACATAGAGCTAGACAAAATGCTAGCAGTAGGAATCATTAAGCCTGTGGAAGAGTTTGATTGGGTAAGCCCGATGGTTAAGCGCCATGTAACGAGCTTACGCTTGATGTTGGATACCTGTCAAAGATACCATATCGTACTCAACCTCAAGAAGTGTTTGTTTTGCATTCCTTTTGAGAACCTATTGGGGCATGTGGTTTGCAGACAAGGGCTAATGGTAGAGCTCATGAAGGTCACAGTAATTCTCAACTTGGAAGAGCCGCAGAGTGTGAAATAGCTGCGTGCTACCCTAGGACATATGAGATATTACAAAAAGCTTATCAAAGGCTATGCCCATATCACCGTGCCGATGGAAAAATTGTTGAAAAAGGATGTCTTGTTCTACTGAAATGATGACTATAAGAAAATCCTGGATATATTGAAAGAAAAGAAGGTTACCATGCCAATTGTAGTCTTCCCGAACTGGAAGAAATAATTTCATGTACATGTTGATGCATCATGTATAACGTTGGGGACAGTATTAACATAAGATGGTAGAGAACACTTGGACCACCCTACTGTGTTCGCAAGCCATAGATTATCCAAATCAT
The DNA here is from genome assembly GCA_000404065.3 of Pinus taeda. NCBI lineage: Eukaryota > Viridiplantae > Streptophyta > Pinopsida > Pinales > Pinaceae > Pinus > Pinus taeda. The sequence goes on along the minus strand of APFE030140904.1, from coordinate 129,322 downwards.
AGAAGAACTATTCCACCACTGAGCATGAGGGGCTAGCTATGGTGTATGCGCTCCAGAAGTATCGACACTACTTGCGAGGAGGTCACTTTAAGATGTATACGGATCACTCTGCGGTAAAGTACTTGGTCAATAAGCTTGTGTTGGGGGGGCACATCTATATATGGCTCTTATTGTTCCAAGAATACGATATTGAAGTTGTTGTGAAGCCTAGACGATTGAACGCGGGACTAGATCACCTATCGTACATTGAGGCTGGGGAGGAACCTACTAATTTCGAGGAAGGTACTTGACGCGTAGATTTTTTCTATGTGCATCACAGATGGACATTTTGAGGACATAATACACTTCCTAACAATAGGAATTGTGCCAGAAGGATACTCTGTCTAGCAAAAGAAGGAATTAGTGGTGCATGTAGCAGATCTCTCTATCATTGTTGTGTACAAAATGGAGAATGATGAAATACTGCGAATGTATGTACCTAAATTTGAATCAAGCAACATCCTTGTGGACACTCATGGGGGCACTGCGAGAGGACACTATGTAGGAAGAGCAATTGCACAGAAGATTCTACGCGCAGGGTTATGGTGACCAACCCTTCATCAGGATTCAAGAGCATATTGCAAGGCGTGAAACGTATGTCAAAGAACAGGTAGGTCGTCGTAGAGGGATGAAATGCCTTTGAATCCACAAATGATGTTACAAACTTTCAAAAAGTGGGTAATAGATTTTGTAGGACCTATTCAGCCCCAAAGAAAGATAGGCGCGAGGTATATTATCATTCCAGCTAAGTACTTGACTCACTGGACAGAAGCGCAACCAGTGAAGGATAGTGTGGGCATGACTGCCACAAAGTTTCTATTTGAACATGTACTAATACTATTTGGATGTCCAAAGATCTTGATGAGTGATCGTGGTATGCATTTCCTAAATGAGATGATCAACATGCTAACAGAAGAGTTTCAAGTGTACCATCAAAATAGCACACCTTATCACCCACAGGCTAATGGGACAATGGAGGCATTCAGCAAAGTGCTTGCAAATATGCTAACCAAGGTATGCAATGCTCAACGACGTGATTGGGACCTACACATACCTGCAATGTCTATGGGCTTTTTGGACGACGTGTAAGAGGTTAATAGGACAAACACCCTTTAGATTCGTATATGAGGTTGAAGCCATAATGCCTATGGAATACATTGTGCATAGTCTGTGCATAGCAGTGCTCATAGGTATGATGGATCATGGAGCCCTAGAAGAGAGGTGTGCGCAGTTGCATGAACTCAAAGAAGAGAGATTTCTGGCTGGATTTCACCAACAGGTCCAAAAGTAGTGCGAAAAGGCATGGCACGACTGACATATTAAGTTGCAGACCTTTAAGTTGAATGACTTGGTGTTTTTGTATGATAGTAAGTCTGATAAATTCCCCAGAAAATTCAGGATGCACTAGTTAGGTCCGTATGTTATTAAGGAGATTATCGATGGTGGCACAATCCAGTTGGTTAAGTTGAATGGAGATCCCTTCCGAAGAAAGGTGAATGGAAATCATTTGAAACCATACACAGATGGCCCAACCATATGACTAACCAATAGAAGCACAATATTAGTGCGCTACGCAGCTGAAAGGAGGTGCAGGACTATAAACTACACTACCCAAGAGTTGCGTGATTTCAGGACTGCGCAAAGTAGTAGAGTGTCACAAGGTCTGCGACAACACGAAGACAGCTACACTAGCACGTAGGTCCATCGTAAAGTGATCGTTAAAGTCACTATTCATGATTTGATGGTCGGTTTGAGGACAAATGGAGTGGGTGGAAGGCATTTAAGGCAATATTTGTGGGTTAGATACATGAAAATCTGCCTCCAATCTAGCATTAATGGGATGAATGTGGAGGGAACAGTTGAATTTGAATTCAAAGAGGCCTATAAATTACAAGTGGTTGTCCAGCAGAAAACACTTGGAAATTTGAGAACTGAGTTGTTGCACACTCAAGTATACATGAATTGAGACCTATTCAAGACTCTGAAAGTGAATTCATTCTCTAAGCAATTACCAAAGACACTGCAAGAATTGTGGAATAATGCTATCTTAGCAGCCACATAAGCCATGGACACAAGAGTAGTGACAGTCGAGGAAGTCGCGTAGGAAATTGCGGTAGTAGAGGCTCTGAGAGCACCTAAATAATAGTTGAGGTCCTTAAATCACCCAAAACACCAAAAACTAAGAAGGACAAGCAGGCTATGATCCTAGTGCGTGTCTCACCACGAAACCCACAGAGGACCAAGCTCACTGTGCTGGAAAAGGGGAAGGTTATTAATCTCGAGGCCAATGAGGAGGAATCTGAAGAGATCTTGGTGGAAGAAGAGGACGAAGAGATGGAAGTTGAAACCCAGGATGTGGACCATATTACTAGGCTGCCAGAATATGTTCTTCCACACAAGGGCAAAGCCAAAGTGCTGAAGGACATAGATGAGAGTAAGAGTTCTCTGCAAACCCTATTGCTCCCAGATGATATTGTTTTTGAGGGGTTGCACTTAGGGCAAGTTCCTATACTAAATTTTAAAGTTTGGGACCTCGTGGATCATGAGAAATTATCGCATTTAGTGACTGACTAGCTAATGCACCAGTGGATTGACGTGATAGCTGGAATGATTGAATTGGAGCTGTGCAAATGGCTCAGGGGTGTAAATAAAGCCAAATTGCTAAACCCGCTCTAGGTGTTGCATTACCACCGCACCCCGGTGATCATCTTTGTCATCAGACAGCTTGTCTACTTGGTGCATGATGGGTTTCTATGGCTGGAGGAGCCCATTCCCATCACAGACCACTTGATTCATCGAATTACATGGCTAGCTTACTCAAGGGAGGATCCATCCAATATTTCAAAAGGAAAGGTGGTGAGTTGGCCTTCACGGAAGCGATGAAGAAGAAGTTCAAGTTGGAGAAGAAGAAGTGAGGACATGCCATATCCAACATTAACAACCCCACAATCATGGTCGTGACACAAATACTGGCAGGAAAAGTGATGCAAAAGTGTTGTGGATGAGGTGTCTGTGCCTATGTTTGCACTAACGGCCCAATGTACGGAAGGCGTCTAGTTCAACTTGGCGAACTATTTATGCAATGAGTTTGTGAACTATCATGAGGCACAGGAGTAGTGAAAAACATTTCACTATGCGTGGCTTCTATTGTCGATCGTACTAGTGGCATGGGAGATACTCGAAGACAACTAATTCCCTTCGGTCATGTTGGACCTTCTAAAGTTAGTGAAGTAAGCTTTGTTGTGGGTGACCAGGGATGTGTAGTGGATAAAAGAAAGCAAGATATTTTTGGTCTTAATGGACATGAGCATCAAGATGGGGATCAGAGCCACAATTGTCACCCACAATATACGCCATTTTGAAGAGCTTTAGAGAGTTTAAAGCAGATTTCCACCATGTCTTTATTAGGGCACAGAAGGACCCTACAAAGACATGTCATAACATACCATACCTGGCAACTGATGATGTAGTTTTCGTAATCCTTAAGTCTTGGCTGCCTAAGTGGCACACTCCAGCTGGCTCCACGGTGGAAGAGGAAAAGTCCACCACGTGACGTAAGAAGGAAGAGACAAAGCTCTGAATGGCACAGCTAACGAAAAATCACAGAAAGGAGGAAGAAGAGGCTAAGGTCCAAGCAGCACGCGACACTACGAAATTGGTTGAACAGCACTAAACAAGAGGAGCAGTGTGTGACAGACAGAAGTCACCTTCACCTAACACTAAGGAAAAAAAAGAGACAGAACAAGGTGGCACGGACCCACAGATGACATCCACCCAACTCAAGAATTCGTGACCACGAGAGAAATAAGTGCCATGAAAGAAAACAAAGGCATCAAAGACATATTTCGATCCAATCACCCTCACTGAAGGGGATTTGCATGATATCAGAGAAATGGTGAGGGATGTCACCACATAGGCCCTCCAACGATTCAAAGAGAAGCAACAGTTGGTACTAGAGGATCTCCAGACAGAGTTGCAAGAGTTATAGATATGCATTCCATGGGTTGGCACAGTTTCCACCATCCTCGCGATCGACACTTCAAATGCCAAGGAGATGTTGTGCACAAGGGTGACCAACAAAATAGTGCTACCAAATGGGGCACTTACTACAAAGAATGAGGCCGACATGGCCACGTTAGTAGTTTGAAAGGTGTCAAATTGAACATGGCCACGCTCCCTCAAGAAACGCACTACCTCTTACAGGATGGAGTCACCGCAGAACTCAGGTCCTGAGAGTCGTGCTCTACAAGCGATGAGCGAGCAGTGCATCAACATTGAGCAGTTGGGCCTGTAGCACAATGAGGTAGTGCAGTAGAACAATTAGATTACGTAGGTAGTAGTTGAAGCCTACAGGATGGTCTTGGAGTTGGACTTTCAAGCAGAAGAACCGATGGAGGCGCACGTTCACAAGTTAGCCACAGGGGTGTGCGAAGCTCGAGAAAAGACGGTTAGGGTTCAGCTAGAGTTGTACCTATATATCAGAGAACTGCAGTTGAAGTCTTAGCCTTTAACTCCACCAAAATTCAGGGAACAACAAACCATCATTGTTACAACAGCAATGGTGGAACTTGACAATGCAGTGGCAGACTGCACGCAGCTATTTGAACAGTCATTTGAGGTCCTAACAACCTAATAGGGGGACTGGAATGTAGAGTGCCTGGAGACAGAGACGCACAAGCTACAACAAAGGTATGATGAGGTAAAAGGGACCACGTATATAGTTGCCCTTACGCAGAGGCTTGCACGAATGTAGGAGGCAAAGGTGCTCAAGGAACAGGTGGATGTTGCTCGGCATAAAGAAGTAGTCTTAAAAGCGTGCCTATAGCCATGGATAGACGAGGCTTACATGATCATAGCCTCCATTGAAGGAAATCTCGCAATATTGTAGGAAGCTCAGTAGAAGATTCAGAGTAGAAGTCACCGAACAACACATGGAAGAAGTTCAGCAGGCAGCCACTCAGTGTGTTGTCGATGTTGCAGTGATCCAAATGGAGTTGGGAGGTCTTCGCACTAAGATATCCGCACCTACAGAGTGACTCGAGGGTGAGTCACAATGTTTTTTTTGGGCGCCTGTTGGGCGCGAGATCCCCTAAGGATATTTTTGGGGCTAAAAGCCAAGATTTTGGTCCAATTTTGTAATCCAAATGTAAAGACTCTGCATTTTGTGGTTGTGGAGCACGTAGTTGTTAAAGAGTCATAGGGTTGTCCACCCTTATTTTGAAAATGTAATGTCGATCGTAGAAGATATATCTATGGTCCGCGGAATATGGGAACGTATAATAGAGCTAAGCTCTAAGTAGTTAGGGTAGATGAAGAGAGAAAAAAAGAATCAGGCAAGATATTATGTATGAGAGATAGATCTAAGTAGAAGTCTAAGTTTTTGGTCATATCGTAGGTAGAGGCTCTGCAGCTGAGTCTGCAAAGGCCTAGAATTCTGCAGCTGAGTGCATAGGGCTGGTCGAGTTTGTAAATTGCTCAGAATTATCAATAAAGTGACATATTCTACATTTTTTGTGTCTTTATTTCCTGTTTATGCATCTTGTTATATTGGGTATGAATTTCACTTATAATGATTATATGATACACGAAAATATATAACTGTGTTGGATACGTGACGACAAGTAAGCACATCTATCTACATGGAGATAATTAAGATCTATTAAATAAGATAACTAATATACTTAGCATAGTTTGGGAAATATCACAGTTCGCTACCCTAGCAATGCGAAAGTATATTAGCCCCAGGTTAGGGTTACACGAAAGTCGATTGTAACCTTTCTCAAAGGTATTGAAGGGTGGAACTGAGGGCTAAGAAATATGCGTGTAGGCAAGAATAGTTGGAATAAAATGACATGATATCCATCTCAAGGGTGCAGAAACTTGGTTCCATCATCCCCCCATAATTCTTCAGGTGAGACTCCAGTCTGCGCTTTATGGGTTGATGCCGAAGGGCCAATAGTGTATGGATTTGTTTGGCTAACTAACACTAAACCTCGGTCAGGACTCCACAAGCCAACATTGGGTGAGGCTTCTCAGGAGAAATGGGTATTATTTTCCATAGTAGGAGCTAGCATCATTTGGTCAATGGATTGGCCAGTAATTGTGGAGATAATTTCACCTGTAGGGGCGATGATAACTCTTTGAGCAGGAACATAGCATGTCTGACACTTTCTGGTAAACTCAGGGGCTTGGAATGTTAGGGGAAAGAGGTAATGGGGAAGATTGGAATCCTAGATCCTAATTTCATCAGTTCTATATGCATGTTTGTCTTCCAACCAGCAATATAATTCAAGAAAATCATAGCCACATTGGATTTCACTAATCCTATAACCCCTATAGGACAGAGGGATATGATCTAAGTCTATAGAAGGGGGAATCAAGGGATTAACAGGTTTATCCTAAGATTTTCTCTTGAGAGACATGACTATCACAATCTGAAAACAAGAGGAGTTGATAGAAGAGCTTACCAGGAAAAAAGTTGGGGTAATGAACTGTTAGGTGAGAGAAACGAAGGACTATCAACTGTGAATTTTTTGTCTTGGTCTGGTCGTGGAAATGTTTTGAGAAGATTCACTAGACAAAAGTTGTCAATAATAGAAAATAAACTGTGAAAAGAAGGACAACAATAGGATGAGCAGTAAAGAAAGGAAGGTGATGGCTTCAGAAATTTTTAAACATTGGGAAAGTTTCGTTGAAAATGGTGTCGGACCATTATTCCTGAATGGTTACCCGGGAATCACAAATTTAATGTTGAAAAGTCATTTTTTGGGAACAAATTTAATTGGTTAACGGCTAGGTGACGTGGTAGGAGGAGAATGGTGGAGAAAGTCATGATGGGGTGCAATAAAGCAGGCAAGAGGGCAGTGGTTTCAGAGGGAGTAGCAAGCGGTATGTGGTTTCGGCAAGGGGGGGTTTGAAATTGTGAGGTGCTGCCATGTTAGGGATGGGGCTCGGTGGGATAAACAACTTTTTGGACCCCCCCCCCCCCCCACCTCGACGATAAAGGAAAGATGGAGAGGGGGGGCCGAAGGTGGATGTGGGTCATAGATTTTGAGCCGGAACAGATCCCGGTGCCACTGACTAAGATTTACTTTAATCATATATGACAAGTTGAATTTGTATACATGACTTTTAATATTTTCCTTTCTGAATTAGGATAAAAGGAAGTATAAAACATATGTGGAAACACTTTATCCCGTGGCGCATATTTTTTGCCTTTTCACCATATCCTTAAAACGTAGGATGAAAATGACATAGGAAAATATTTATAGATCATCTAATCTACCTACCCTTAGCTAAACTAACATTCTTCAAAAGGGTGCACTTAGACTAGAAAACCCAATATATTTTCTTTTATACATAATGAAAAAATATCAAGCCTATCCCTTATTTCTTCTATTGATTCAAATTAAATAGTTGAATCAATGTCATTTTCTACCTAACTACTGATTTACCTAGATTAAACTATTGGGCAAATCTTTATTCTCTTACCTAATTTATAGATTTTTAAACAAGTTTAATCATGATTACACTGTATGATTAAACAATTTGCTAGACATTGTGGCATTTTGAACAAGCTACACACAATCTTTATTTAACAATGATGAAGTAAAATAACTTTTAGTCATGGTATTTAGACTTGCAACACTTTCAGTATTATTCCTTTTTCTTTTTCTTTTTGGTGGGGTTTTATTTTTCACTCTTTTCAATATTTTTGTTTTTTATTTGGAAATCATTGGAAGATTGACAAGTATTTACAATATAATATTTATGAGATACAATACTCAATTACCATGAGATCTTATAAATTATAGGACCCTAAAAGTGGCTCTAGCTGGGGATGGCACTCTCCTTGTGAGGTGTCAAGAACATTTGATTAATAGCCTTAATGTTTTATTTAAAAAAATCCACCTTTGGTTCCTTTTGTTGTAGTCCTTATGGTAACATATAAATGGAATATTAGGGCCTTCTCTGCGGGATTCAACTTCTGTTAATAGGTCTCCCAATCAAAATAATAAAGACAAATATATTTATAATAATTAATGCTAGAAAAATATCTATTGCTCAGAAAAATAGTGTTTCAACATTCTCCCATTCACAGGTCCACCAGACATCTCCTTCCCATCTAGATGTTGGAGAAAAAATGTATTGTGTCCTCTGAAAGCATAAATGACATAAGGGCCTGTCCAAAGATTGTCAAATTTTCCATGCTTTCCTTTGTCCTCTATTCTAGAATCCTACTTTAAAACTCTATCACCCAATGTGAAATCATTTACTTTGGTTCTTCTATCAAAAACCTTCTTGATATTTTCTTGGATGACCTAAGCCTTATTATAGACTTCTTCCCTAGATTGTTGCAACTAAATTGTCTGATCAATTCTCCTTTGGATATCATTTGGCTCAACCTGTAATTCCTTAATTATCTTCATGATTGGAACTCCTAAAGAGGATGGAAAAACAACATCCATTCCATAAACCAATTGGTATGGTGACATTCCAATTGATTTCTTTATGGTGAGTCTATCAGTGCGAAGTGCATTTATCAACTTGTTGTGCCATGACTTTTTGTTTTCTGCTAACAACTTCTTGATAATATTCACCATACTTTTATTTGAAGATTTAGCCAACCCATTACCTTGTGGGTAATAAGCATTTGAATGTCCCAAAGTGATATGGTATTTGTTGTAGAAATCTATCATTTTCTTAGATCTAAAGGTTGCAGCATTGTCTATAATGAGCTTGTTTTGACAACCAAACCTAGACAAAATATTGGTTTCTAAGAATTTGATGATAACATAATTTATGGCTAGTCTGGAGGGTGTGGCCTCAATCCATTTGGTGAAGTAGTAAGTAGCAGTGATGATCCATTTATGTTAGGAAGAGGATGGTGGATGGATCTCTCTAATTAAATCTAACCCCCATTGTTGGAAAGGACTTTCAACAAATATGGGTTCCAAAGGTAGAGGCAAAAGTTTTCTTTTCCCTTCAAAGATTTGGAATTTATGGGAAAAGATTGCCTTCTTATGAACATCTGGGAAAAGTGTAGGCTAATAAAAATCAACTCTAAGGATCTTATTAACATTGTTTTTCCAGTACAGATGGTCACCACAGTCACCTTCATGGAATCCCTTCATTGTTCTTTCTGCATCATCTTTCAAAAAACATTGTAGTAGAATACCATCAGCATTTTTCCAATATAAAACATTATCTATGATGCAAAACTTAATTTCTTTTAACTTCATAAATATAGCCTTTGTTTTAGTCAAACGAGGAGCAACATTTAAATTGAATATAACATAAATAAGCTCTACATACAAGGGTGAGGTCATGAAAGCCTCAACTAACAGTGGAGTCACCTGTTCCTCTTGATCATCTAATGTAGCAAAAAGGTTAATATCCAATGCATTAAATTTAGATTCAACCATCAACTTGGCTAATCCTTGTCCTTTGATAAGATTGTTTGGCTTGATTTCCATGTCATATTCAAGAATAATGGCAATCCATTTACCCTTTTTGCCATCTGGTCCATTCTATGTTTAAATATCCTTAACTACAACATTTGGTACATAAGCAATTATGTGAGAATGAAGGATATAGACCCTAAAATCTTTAATTTCTTTTATCAATGCAAAATCTTTTTTTTCCATTATATTATATTTGAGTGCAACATCCATTAAAGCCTTTATAAAGAAAGCAATGGGTTTTTTATATCCATCATCATTTTTTTGTAAAATGATAGTTGCACGAGTATGCTTAGAATCAAATGAAAAAATTATAAAATCCTTAGTAAAATATGGATTGATAAGGACTGGTACTTTTGTCAATGCTTGTTTAACTTGGTCAAATGATTGCCTAGATTCTATGTTCCATCTAATTTATGAATCTTGTTTTAGCATGTTTGTGATGTTACTGAGAAGTTGTAAAAGGTTAGGGATAAGTCTTCTTAGGAAGTTTATTCTACCAATAAATGATTGAAATTCCTTAATGTGTCTTGGATGATTAATCTTCAAAATAGCTTCAATCCTTTTGAGGTCAATTTTCATGCCTTCCTTAGAGATGGTATGACCAAGAAGTTTTCCCTCTTCAAGGCCAAACAAAGTTTTCTTAGGATTTAATGAAATCCCAAACCGTCTACATTTCTCAAATACTCTTCTTAGATGTGACAAATTTTCTGGATCTATTTTAGAATAAATAGTAATTTCATCTAGATAGATCACTATGAATCTACCAATTTCATCAAAAAAGATATATCCATTCCTCTTTGAAATGTGGCCCCAGCATTCATTAACCCAAACACCATCTTCACATACATGAAGGTACCCCATGGAGTAGTAAAGCTTGTTTTATCTTCAGCATCTGGGTGAACTAAAGGGTAGTTGTCATTTAAGGAGACTTTATTTAGGTTCTTGAAATCTATACACAATTTTATTTCACTTGTTTTCTTCCTAGTTGGCACAATATTGGAAACCCATTTAGAGTACCTAAGAGGAACTATGATTTTAGAGTCATACATTCTTTTAATATGTGTCTCAATCAAAGGCATCAAAACTCAATTTATTCTTTGAAGCTTTTGTTTAAATGGTTTCAAATATTCTTTCATTGGAATTTTGTGTTGTATAATCTTTGTATCATACATTTCCAGGAAAAAACATCACTAAACTCCTTGATTAAAGCAATGTACTTTTGTTTTTTAGCATCAGGAAGTGGTTTAGACAGTTTTATGGTCTTGGGATCTTTTTCAGTGCCTATGTTATAGCCTTCTATTGTTGCTCCTGTGGGCTCAATCTTAGGTTTTTTTAGCCACATCATTGAAATCAAATAACTCTTCTAATAGGACTATACCTCTTAGAGGTAAAACATTATCCTTTAGCTAGAGTTTTTCAAACTCTTCCTTTTCTAGGTCTATCTCAAGCAATTCTAACTTATTTACAACATTATCTATGGGTGTATTTACATCTGAATTTTCTAACTATCTTTATAGATTAGTGATCTTATAATCACACTATGAGTGACATCAGTTGAAGATTTATTAAACAAAAGGTATTACAGACTCATGTACTGGTGTGTGTTCTATGTTATTTAAGCAACGGATCGATCATATTTCCAATACATAGACATTTAAATGGAAATATAGTAGAGAAATATAGTAAGCAAACACAAAGACACAAGAATTTTTAATAAGGAGTTCGCCCTATTCTCCAGGGCTACATATCCATTCCAACTTTCAGTGTTGGCCTTGTTTTAATGTGTCTTTAAGTAGAGAATTACAATGTAGGTACTCAATGTGAGTTCTCTTGAAATAGATTTTCTTGGCAGGGTGTTTCTTGGATTCCCCAAGCCACTAGAGTACATAGAATCTTCTTCTTCCTACCAGCTCTATGACCTTCTGGTCTACAGTGGAAAGAGACAATTATGGTGCTCAGTCCGAACAGATTCCTTGATGGGATGGCTTGAATATCTCAAGCTCCGGTGCTCGCCATTGCCACTGGTCAGCTCGTCCCTTTGTCTCTTTATGCTTTTTCTTCACTGTCTTCTTTCTTTGTGTAATCTGTCCTCCTCTCGAGATTCTGGTCTCTCTGTCTTTTTTTTTGTCTCTCCAACTTGACTGTGTATTACGTATCTGTTCATGGCTTTTAGCCATTCAATCCAATGCCTATTCATTTCCTCCTTCGCCTCTACCGATTCACCTTCTGCAGCTACGCTTGGAGTTCCCTGTTTGGCGTCAACATGACCGCTCAAGGAGTGGCCACCTGTCCTCCTCTAAACGGTGCCAACCTGCTTTGTTGATTTGTTTCTTCAGTTACGTCGTGGATGAAGTCTTTCTTCACTGTGGTGGTCAAACAGATTCCAAATCCTTACAAATCGTGGCGTATTCCTTCGTTGATTCTGCTTCCTCCATCAGGCACGATCTTAGTCGTTTGATTTGGGTCCCCTAGATCCAACATCATACACACATCTCGCGTGGTTCACTTGCTCGACCTTTAACGCACGATCAACGATGGTTTTCTCTCACCTCCACTTGCCATGCAAAGATCGATGTATGGAATCGCTCCACTCTCATCCAAAAACTCTTACCATTAAGGGCGCCCCGATCAATACTGTTGGTTTCCAGAGCACGGGTCCCGCCTTTGTACATTTAGTGCTTTTTTCCTTTTTCGCCTGTGGTTCTCTGACTCGCCATGCGTCTGAGTGCTCGAGCTTCCCCCATTTTGGCCCTATTTTCCCAACGATGTGCGATTAGCACATCAAAATCCACCTCCTTTTTCCAATCCAGGGCTCCCAGGGGCTACTTTGACCTCCTGTACAGTCTCCATGGGCCTCAGTTAGCACACTTTGACTAAGGTCCTCGTCGTTCCATGCTGGCTACCATTGGCACTAGTTCAAGGGTGTTTTTGATCATTGTTTTGGAATTCTTTAGAGATTTGTCTTGACTTGATACAGTCATGGTTTTTTTTTTACAGTTCTTTATGGATCCAATTCGAATCAATTAGAATGTACAACTATTTGATCTTCTACTTCAAATTCAAAATCTATATTATCATCTTGAAATTCGTCCTTAGATTGCAGAAAACTTTCAATTTTCTTATCACTTCCAAACACTTGCCAATACCTCATATTATCTGGTATAGCTAGTCAATGTTTCACTTCCACTATATAATCTCGACTAGGATAAGGCATTTTACAGGGGCTAGCTGAAAAAGCTAGATTATTTGGATTGATATTTTGTTTTCTAGGAATTACAAAAAGGTCATACTCAAGGAAAATCTCTAGGAACTCAAGCACATCATTTATGTATGCTCTCATCCTAGGGTGTTTAGCTAAATACTCTCCTTTAATTTTTTTTTAATTCAGCATCCCCTTGAATGGAGACTCTCTTGGCACCTATCTTTTTTAACAACTGCAATCCTAAAATAAGGGCTTCATACTCTGCAACGTTATTGGTACATTGAAAATTGAGCTTGTATGAGTGACCCTTAGCATGAATGCTTCCTATGTTTACTACCCATTTTCCTTCTCCATAACCATATTTGCTATAAGAGCTATCAAAGCTCATGTTCCAAAAAGGTTTGAGAGGAGTATAAGGTTCTATCACTTGTATTTGGTTTGGATTTGTTTCTGGAATCTCAGTTTTAGTGTTAATCACCTAAGTATCGATGTCTCCATCTTTACAAATAATGAAGGAGTCCAAATCTGACTAAACAGAGTAAAGTGGATAGTTGTGAGGCTTGTCTTAGCTACTCACCATGAATTTGATCAAAGTTTCCCTATATAGTCTTCTTTGTTGCCCAAAAACTAGTATGGTAGAAAAGGTCATATCCATCTATAGGGTACCTTGTAATTTTTCTCCCCATGAGCATGACAACAGCATGCCATACTTAGGGGGAATATATGCAACCACTATGTCCATTACTAGACTTTTGGTAGGGATTTGAGCTAAAGTAACACACAGGTCTTTGATAAGACCCATGCATATTACTTTGTTGGAATTAAAGGAATACAAGTATTTATAAGGTCTAGTAATGTCAAGTCCTAATTTATACATAATAGCTTTAGGCATTAAATTGTTGGAGGCACCTGAATCTAGCATAGCATTATGGAGAATGTTTTCATGAATATTCAGGCTAACATAGAATGGAGGAACTCCTACTTCCTATGGTTTTCCCTCAACTTCTAGTTCAAATAAGAGTTTAGGCTAGTCATCATTCAAATTTGCAGAGTTTTTTTTCCCCTATGTTTAGAGCTTTCATTACTTGGGGGTCTATACATGTTCTTGTTCAATAACTTTGTGAGAGGAATAGGAATTTTCAATTTACCTAATTCATTCTCAATCTTGAATGATGTTTGAATCTTAATCAAATTGGGAAGTTCGGATTGATCTGTAATTTATTTGGACATAGGCTCTTTTCGTTGGCTAGTGGTTGGGATATCTATTTGAGTAGTTTTAGGAATGTTTTCAACTATCTTCTTGACAGGAATTTCTACTTTCTTCTTACTAGAATTGTCCATAGTTTTCTTAGGAAGACTTTCTGTAGTTTTCCTAGGATCAATTTCAGAAGATTTTTTAGTAGGATTATCTGAGTTTTTGTGGTTGAGAGTATCCAAGTTCTTTTTTCTCCTAAGTTTATACTCCCTATGGACTTCCATTATGGAAATTTAAAACCCTTTTTTATATTCATCTAATTCTTCAAAATCTAGCTCAGTTTGTGCTAGGAGAAAAAGGTCTTGCTCCTCTTGAGTGAGGAAAACTATTTCATCATCGTTAATTCCCATCATTCTTATTTGATTATCATCCAAATATTCAACAATATTCCCCTCATTGTCAGTGTTTTCTTTGCTGAAAAGGAGGGAAAACCTGTTGGTTTGGACCCTTTTGTTCTCTTTGTTTGATTTGGGGAACATTCCTTCTAAAGTTTTGGTTTCTATTTTGAGGAGAATTTTGGTTCTCTCTCACTTGAGTTTGGTCATTTATGTTTACTCTTTGCATCATCTAATTCACTACTCTCATTAGGTTGTCATTTTTATGATTAGAGGCAGAAGTGGAAGGCTCTAATTTTATGGTAACCCTACGCTCAAATTTTAATTTGGCCTTCTTGGCTAAGATGTTAGCCTCAACATTGATGGAATTAGCTTTCATTTCCTCCAAAATTGTCGGTTATCTCTCTGTAAGTTGATATTCCATGTCTACATCGAAGACATCACGAAAATAAATTAAAGCTAGGCCAGAAGAGAGTTTGATGTCTATTGAAATGGCATTATAAACAGTATTAAATTGTTCACAGTATTAAACTGTTCACAGTATTCTTCTACATTTTCATTGGGTTTTATTTTCAATCTTTTATATTCATTTAGGAGTTGAAGTGAATTTTTCTTGATCTCCCATCTAGCTAATAAATTTTGAAGGAAAGCCTCAAGGTTAGCTATACTTCCTATAGGTAAACTCCTAAACCATTTCTTGACATCACCTCCTAAACTATGAGCAAACAATCTCATTTTTACATCAGCTTCGTCTACTTCTTGAAGGTCAAACATATCATTCATCCTATCCACATGCTGCTGAGAAGTATGAGAACCAGTGTTATCAAAGGTCAGGATATTGGACTAGTAATATGCAAGCATAGCATTCAATTGGCCTGGTAACACCAAAGGTGCATACCTCGCTAGTTTAAAAGATTGACTAGAAGTTGGTCATGTGGTCGGTGTAGTTGTGATAACTCTAGGGATAGTAGGAATAATAGTCTTAGATATCACAAGTGAAGTTGACTAGAAGTTGGTCATGTGGTAGGTGTAGTTGTGATAACTACAAGGATAGTAGGAATAATAGTCTTAGATATCACAAGTGAGGAAGTACAAACTATGGAATGAGTAGGACTAGGAGGTTGTATATTGCAGACTGGGAGGATTGATTAGAAAAAGAAGTTCCTATTGATTGTTGAATATAATATTCATCAATGTCCTCATTCAAAATAGAAACTAGATCATGTAATTTATCAAATTCCTGTAGTGATTCAAGATCAGGATCTGTTTTAGAAGGTTGGGTCTAGGATATATATGGTTGTAGTATGGTTTTGTCAATAATAGTATGATCTACAAAAGTCTCATATTTTGATTTAAACAAACTATCCTGGAAAGGAAAATCAAACTTTATATCTTGAATAGTCTTAATTTTCTCTGGAAGAGAGTTAGACCTTG
Organism: Pinus taeda; assembly: GCA_000404065.3. NCBI lineage: Eukaryota > Viridiplantae > Streptophyta > Pinopsida > Pinales > Pinaceae > Pinus > Pinus taeda. The sequence goes on along the minus strand of APFE030140904.1, from coordinate 113,593 downwards.
ACAAAGGACTACTCTCAAGAAGAGAATTGAACCTAGACAATGGACTATTACTACCTTGACTCTCTGTAAATCTTTTCTTTCTCACCGATTTCTCTGGATTATCTATAAATTCAGTAGGGTTACGATCAGGGTGAGTTGTAGTGAACATTCTTTTGGGAGCCAAGTCTATCAAAAATTCAACACACAATAATAATAATCATAATTAAAACACACTCAAATATATACAAAATAACAACCTCAGATCAGATATTTCATAATGATATAACAATTTTGTTTAATTGAGATACTGATTAAATACCAAGAAATAATGATCTTTCAACTTAAAAAGTATTTGCTACCCAATATGGTCGCCACTATGTTTTCATTCTATATTTTTGAGGTTGAGGGAGTAAACACAAAGGAAAGCATCAAAACCACTTTGAAAGTTGGGATCTAGCCCTACCACCTTCAGAGAGGGATCTCACTGTAAAAGTTAGCTTTGTTTTCTGTAATTTTTAGGCTATTTATGACTCTACTTATTTGTTTTGATTTGATTGGTTTGGTTAATTTAAGTGTTATAATTCCATTGGGCGATGGAGTCTAAATATTTAACTTGATTTTGCATCAATTTTTACTGGAGTTCTCACAGGGAAAGCTAGGTTGCGTTATTTGGATCTTTTTAGAAATTAAATAGATGGTGAAATAGCAGAAGTGTAAGGTTCAGTAGAAATCAAGGAGAAACTAAGGATTCCTTAATTTGACTTCATAGGAAAACATGAAAATTACCAACAGGAAAAATAGGGTGCTCTAAGTAACAAATCTTATTTATCACAATTTCTATTGAATAATTCACATATTTAGAATAACAAAGAAAGAAAAAAAATGTTTAAATAGATAAATAGAAGACACACATCACCATTTGGTTCACCACATGAATCCTGTGAAAGGTCCTTGTATTGTTAATTCTATAGTACTTTTAAAAATACAATATGTAGAAGAAATTACATTTGGAAATCAACCCTTAATACTTCAAACAGTGAAGTATTTATACTGATAATCACAAAAATCATTTACAAAATCGTTGTCAAACCGACAATGTATTATTAACCTAATTAAAAACAATATGATTCATTCCTAGCAGAAAAATAGGCTAGGTAAAAATCTGGAAGGAAAGGTGGCTCTCTTTTGATGGATTCAGTTGTTGAGTCATCCTGAAGCTATGTTGCATTGTTCTGTTGACTGTTGTGTTGGGTGCTACAATGGAAATTGTCCTACTACTCCCGAGTTACCTTCAATCTATTAAATCGACCAGTTCTTCCCTTCTCTTTTCATCTAGTATGGTCAATTTTTTTACCCTTTGGTAAATCTCATATACCTCTATGTATTTGGAAAAACTTGGTTTCACTGTAAAAATGTGTTTTACCTCATTTTTTACATAGAAATTATTTGACATGGTTTCCAAAAAATTCTTCGCTATCATAGTGCCCTTAATCCCACTAAATTTGATGTTGATTTTGGCCATTTCTTTCATCTTCAAGACATAGTCTTCCTTAGTGATCAATTTACCATTTATTACATAAATGTTGGGCAATCCTTTCTAGATCAATTCTTTAATTCTATTAGTGAACCTATTTACTTGCAGCTCCAAGGTTTCACGTCTTTCTTCCAACTAATCAATAAGGTTTCTCTTTGTCAATACTTTCTTGACTTCTAAAATAGTATCAGTTTTGTCGTTGATTCATACTTATTAAAGCTCATATTTGGACTTAGAGTTCAGGAACCTAATAATGTTGGAGGCTTATGTGGGAATCTTGAGATTCCAAGATTCTCTCTTCCCTACACAATGGTCTCTCTAGCCTTTTCTATCAGCTCCTTCTGCTCAAAGATTATTTGGATAGAAGGCCAAATCTCATTCATAGAGTCTAATTTATTCATCCAAATGGTTTCCTTAGCTTGGGCCAAGGTCTGACTAATTGAAGTGTCCTTTTCTACCTTTTGTAACTTCTCCAACAATCTCTAGGATTTTTTCATTTCAGTAACTCGAGACGCTTCAGCTTTTTCCTTTTGTACTTCTAAATCTTTGAGCTAATCCTGCAAAGTCTTGATCTCTGTTGACTGGAGTGACATGTTATCCAATGTCTTGGTCACCTATTTAGCACTTGCAGTATGAGTGGAAGAAGTAGCTGTAGTGGTTATTCCTGTTGTTGGAAGCTAAGAAATGAGTATGGCACCTAGGGGGACAATTGCCATCTTCTCACTTTCTTCTTTCTCCTTTATCATTTTCTCCATTTCTGCCTCCATTTGTTTAATCTGTATATTCTACTCTATGATCCACTTCATCATATATGCCTTCTGAGCTTCACTTTCTTCAATGTCCTTGGTCATTGGATCCTCTATGGTTGGTAGCTTGAGCTACTTTCTCAAGGATGCAATATCTAAATTCTTCTTTTTGATAATCTCCTCTTTAGCATTGACATATTTAGGGTCATACCCTATCTTTACCACCAAATCTTCCAAGACTCGATCCTTTTATCCTTTGCCAAGGAGGACACCTTCTCCATTTTCAGCTGAGATTGAGCATTATCAAATGATACCTGCAACTTGGATAGAGCATAGCAGTGTTATTTAAAGTAGAAGATATCATTTCACTAGTTTGATTGTGCATCTCCATTTGATCAATGGGATGAATGTCTTTTGTGCCGAACTTAAAGGTAGTGCTCCTGTAGTCTGATGTTGTTTTTGGCTGTGGAACTTGGGCCTCAAGGAAGGCCATCTACTTATTTCCATGCTCTGTATCAAACACTGATAGTAATATACTCTGTGAGTTGGAGGTCTGCTTCCAAAATTGATTATAAGTACTATTTTTTAAAATCTCATTTCTAATCTTATTCTCCATGTACCTATCAAAAATTGTCTTCTCTTTTTTGGTTTGGACATTCTGTGACTATAGTTCAGTTTCCTTCTAACCTTGTGATGATGAAGGTCGAGTAGGATATGTTGTAAATTTTCTGGTTGTAGGTCGTGAATCTGTGGTTATGATGGTAACCTACTCTTCTGTCTCTTTTTTGACCTCTACTGTAGGATTCAACTTTGTCCTCTTTCTATAGTTGATCCTAAACTCTTTGGCTTCACTTCCTGTGGTTGATGATGATCCTTCCTCCCTCTATCTTTTTCTTGATTTTTCTTGAGGATTAGGAGTCTGCAAACTGGAAGTGGAGAAGATTTGTTCTTCGACTTCCTGCAATGTGTTTTTTGTCCATTCTAGTTGATTGGCATACTTATATATTTCAGGTCTGGAAGTATGGATGTAAGGAGTACTTTTATTCTCTACTCTGAAATTTGAAATAATGCTACAAGGGTCATAAGACCATGTAAATATCATATTGAACTTCATTTATTTAAGCATCTTGTCTGCTTCTTCACCTGTTTTCCTGGTGTTACATACAAATGGGGCCACCTATGTCTTTTTTCTGAACTGTGATTTGTTCTTGACCGCTACAAAATGGTTGTCATTCGCATTCAGCATTTATCTAATATATGCCAAGGAAAAAATCCTCATAGGGAGGTATTTGGGGAGCTTGTATGGTGCCAATTCACAACCATACACCCTGATCTCTATGTAATTTGGTATAAATACCAATCCCTAGTCTTGGCCTATTCCTGTTAGATGTAGGATTCTTTTTATTTCTTCATTCGTCCTAGGTTGTACTACATTGTTGAGAATGTTCATTGTTGGATGAAAAAAATCCTCAATGAACTGTGTGTAAGGGAACTCTTGATGTTCTTTCATGACCATTGATGTCCAAAATATCATTGGATGCTGATTACCTACATCATCAAGCTTCTTCATTGCAAAATTGAATTTGTCTGCCTTATAGTAAAGGAAAATAAAGATCAAAATGAAGGGGTAATTCAACACTGTTCTGTGGGAAAAATTTTGAATTGTTCATGAATATTGTCAGCCAAGAATTCCTTAAAATTGAACACCAAGGAAGGCTTGATATCTATGGAAAATATGGAGAGGAATCCTAAAATGGGCTCATCCATGGAAAATTTTAGGGGAAAATTTTCGCCCCTAGGCAAAATTAAGGGGTTTTAAATTTTTAGTGGGAAAATATTTTGTATCATAGTACATTTTTACAAATCACCTCAAATTTATTTTATAAAAAAATTAGGTATGCAGGTTATCCCACCTTATTTTAAGGGAGAGGGTAAAAATGGTAAATTTAGCCATTGAAATTAGGAGTTACAACCTTCCTTTCACCCTAATTTTCAAGAATAAGTTTTATTTAAGTGAATCCTATGGGTCAAATACCATATTTATAAAATAGGTATGGTAAATTAATAAAAATATAAATAAATGAGAGGTATGGTAAATAAATAAAACATTTTTTATATTTACTCCATAAGTCACCTTATATACATGCAAGGGTGTAAAAAAATAAAAATATAAACAAAGTGAAGGTATGGTAAATAAATAAAACCTCTTTTTATACTTACTCAAAAGGTATGGTAAATAAATAAATAAACTAGAGGTATGGTAAATAAATAAAACCTTTTCTTATATTTAGTCCATAACCCTCTTTCTTATTATGAATGCTCAAAAAAGAGTTTTTATTTAAGTGAATCCTATGGGAAAAATACCATATTTGTAAAAGAGGTATGGTAAATTAATAAAAATATAAATAAAACAGAGGTATAGTGAATAAATAAAACATTTTTTTATATTTACTCCATAAGTCACCTTATATTTACGAACACTCAAAAAATGCATTATATTTAGGTGAAACCTATGGGAAAAATACTATGGGCCAAATACCATGGGCTAGATTATTATTAATACCATGCAAAAAACATTATTAACCCTAATATTAGTATTAATAAAAAATAAAAATGGCACATGGTATTGAACCATGGTATTCACGGTGGAATGTAGCCTATTTAAAGGAGGGAATTAAACCAACATAGAGGGATCAAATATTGTGATATGCAAGCTAACATAGAGTGAGAAAATATTTGATCCCTCTCGGGGCTTGGTGGATCAAGAGTAAAAATGGATGTTTTAATTTAATGTATGTTAGAAAATTTAACGTGGTTAAAATAAAAAATAAAATAAAATTCAATTATTAATTTTATTAATTTTTATAAATTACTAATAGTAATTTTTAAGCTCTAGGTATATGATAACCCATGGTATTGACCCATGGTAATGCCGTGGTATTCATGTGAGCATAGACTATTTAAAGGGGAAATTCTATCATCTTAGATCCATCTTAATTCTAGGTCTACCAAGTCTTAGAGGGATAAATAAATTTCATCCCTCTAAAAGTGGTTGTGGAGAAATATGGATATAGTTTAGTTTTTATGATAATGAAGATATTAAATAGACTTAGGAAATTATATTGTAAAAACATCTTAAGGTGAATGGTTAAAGCTACATTTAGTCACTTCACAAAATCTAGTAAAAAATACCAATATCTCCATTAATATTGATTTTTTTTATTTAACAAAAAAAAATTCAAAACAGTGAAACCTTATCACTCTTTCCACAAAAGATTTCCCACCATTTTTCAAACATTCTCAATATGATATCTTCATGAAAAAGTTTAGGTACTGATGTTGGATTAGTTGTTTCAAAAATAAGCTGGTTTGTACAACCTTTCATTTTTTGTGCTATTCTTAGTTTGTCCTAATGATCTGTAGGGGTTGGAGCCATAGCACCATATTTTCCTAAAAGGTGGAGATTGTTCACCAAAAAGGAAATTAATCTACATGTTACAACGCTATTAAAAAATGCGAGACGTATGAGGGTAGTGAATTATGCTAATAAGCAATTTAGATTGGGAGATACTTAATTAAATTTTATTATTTAAATGAAGATTTCCAATTAAAATACTAATAAATCTACATTTATATATTCATATATTGATTGGAAGGCTTCTCACAATGGTCACTTCTTTCAATTAGATCCCCTTCAAGCCTTTGAAATACCAAATACTTTCTTATATAATATAGTTGGGGCTTGCTACTTGTTGGCTTGTTGGGGTAAACAAACTTGATGTGTTTTTTTTTATCTCACAGTTGGAGTCTATAGAATAAGAAAGAAATTTGATAACTTGAAAAAAGTGGTAGCTTGATAAAAGTTGTAGAGAGAAGATTAATCTTTCCTACCTTGATATAACTCGTGGTCAATATAAACTCCTACAAGAACTTTGTTGTGGAATATTATCAAAACTAATAGAAGGATATGAAAGAGTGTATTGTAAGAACCTTGACAAACACAGCCACTGAAACTTGGAACATTTTTTGTAGGAAGAGAAAATTATGTTTCTTTTTTCCAAACATGTATGTTAGTATATTACAGTTTAATGAATATGTTTTCTTATTATCATATATGGTTTCATACTTTAACAAAACATTCGCCAAGACTTCACAATGTTTTATTATTCAGAAAAAGGTTTACCAAGATCTTACAAGATTTTATAATTCAGCAAAAGATTCTCCATCACTATACAAGATAATATAATCTAGTGAGGGATTCACCAAAAAAATTATATATACATATTATATTAGTGATAAAATCGCCTCCCATTTTTTCTATGTATCATGGGGATTAGCCCATTTATTATACATATAAATTTAGGGTGGTTCTTAAAATTTTCCCTAGGCTCGTCTACCCACTGATCAGAATAATAACCTAAAATATAGGAAATGATGGATATAACTTGTTTGGCTTGATCAGGGAAGATAGAGAAGGGATATGGAGGATTATTCTTGGGTAACTAGGAATTTTTAGGAAAGAATATCTCAAAGATTCTGGCTCTGGTGGCGAAAATTGGCTTTTGATAAAGTTGGGTGAGGGCTTATAAGGAGAAAGGAGTATTATTTTCCATAGTGGGAGCCAACATCATTTGGTCAATGGATTGGGCAGTAATGGTGAAAGAAATTTCACCTGTAGGGACAATGATAGCTCTTTGAGTAGGGACACAACATGCTTGATAGTCTGGTCATGCAAATGTTCTGAGAATAGTCATTGGACCAAAGCTGTCAATAATAGAAAATAAACAGTGAAAAGAAGTAGAGTGATAGGATGAGAAGTAAAGAAAGGAGAGTGATGACTTCAGAAGTTTTTAAATGTTGGGAAAGTTTCGTTGAAAATGGAACAAGACCATTAATCCTGAATGGTTACCCAGTAATTACAAATTTAATGATGAACGATCGTTTGCTGGAAATATATTTAATTGGCTAATGACTAGGCGATGTGCAAGGAGGAGAATGACAGAGAAAGTTATGGTGGGGTAAGGTAAAGTAGGCAAGGGACGGTGGTTTCAGAGGGGTTAGCAAGCAGTATGTGGTTTCGGCAAGGGGGGGTGCAAAATCATGAGGCGCTACCATGTTAGGGATGGGGCTCAGTTGGAGAAACAACTTTTCATAACCCCCCACCCAGTGTAAAGGTAGGATGGAGAGGGGCGGCCGAAGGTGGATGAGGGTCATAGATTCTGAGCAGGAATAGATCCCGGTGTCATTGACTGAGATGTACTTTAACCATATACGACAAGCTGAATTTGTCTACAAGCACTTTTAATATTTTCCTTTCTAACTTAGGATAAAAGGAAGTATAAAACATAGGTGGAAGCATTTTATCCCATGACGCAAAATTTTGGCCTTTTCACCATATCCTTAAAAGTAGGATAAAAAATGACATAGAAAAATATTTGTAAATCATCTAATATACCTACCCTTAGCTAAACTAGCATTTTTTATTCTTCAAAAGGGTGCACTTATACTAGCAACCCCACTTTATTTTCTTGTATACATAATGAAAAACTATCTAGCCTATCCCTTCTTCTATTGATTCAGATTAAACTATTGAATCAATGTCATTTTCTACCTAACTACTGATTTACCCAAATTAAACATTTGGGCAAATCTTTATTCTCTGACCTAATTTACAGAAATTTAAACAAGTTTAATCATGATTACATTGTATGATTAAACAAGTAGCTAGACATTGTGGCATTTTGAACAAGCTTCATACAATCTTTATTTAACAATGATGAAGAGAACTAACTTTCAGTAGTGGAATTTAGACTTGCAACACTTTTAGTATTATTCCTTTTTCTTTTTCTTTTTGATAGGGTTCTATTTTTCATTTTTTTCAATATTTTTGTTTTTTATTTGGAAATCATTGGCAGATTGACAAGTATTTACAATATAATATTTATGAGATACAATACTCAACTACCTTGACATATTATAAATTATAGGACCCTAACACATCGAAATAGGTTAAACACATACCCACTTATATATCTTTTCTGATCCAGATCTCCAGCCTGGTCTACATCAACAAAGCCACGGATGTCTGAGACTCTGTCCAATCATGGTCCTCCTTGGTAGCACAAACCATAATCACTAGTGCCATGCAAACACCTTAAAACCCATTTCACTATTGTCGAATGATCCTTCCCCAAAATCTAATGATTTCTAGTATTATAAGTGAATTAAATGGTTAAAACTTAGAAAAATGGCATATACTTGCTAATACTTAAAAGTGCCTTGAGTTTCATGACATGTGTAGGTCATTTCGAAACTTCCAAGGCACTCATATGTTGCCTCCAATGCTCAAATTCGAATTCCCTTCAAGATATGGAATAAGATTTGGATAAAGGTAAAAGAGGATATGTATCTCATCATTATCTATTTGAGTTGTAACTCTATGATATTTTATAGGGATATAGGGAGATAATAATGAACCTACATTAATTAGGCAGCTTCTTATGTTTTTGTATAAATAGGAAAGCCTCCTCCTTTCAAAGGCATGTGTAAAGTTGGGTAAATGCTCATTTTTTGAATATAGAATTTGGATTTAGCACCATTGTCATGAGTGATGTTCACTTTGATTTAGTTATGCTTATATTTGGAGCCTCTCAATTTTCCATCCCTCATGCTTTTGTGTTGGCCACCTATAATGTGTGAGATTTATTGTTTTTCATAGATTGATATTTATTTCTTTCATAGATTAAGATTTATTTTGTGAGAGGTTAAGAGTGATTATTTTTATTTTCTTTCCTATCTAGAGGTTAAGAATGATTGTTTTTTCTTTCATTTCATATCATGTGGTTTTGATTATTCATTCCATAGGATCCTGATTTGATAATGCACACATGATCCCTTAGAGTATATTTCATTTCATGCAATTTCATTTCTAAAAGAGTGGTGTGCTTTTCAATTCCTACAAGTGTGATAGATTAATATTTCAATTCCACACAATGTACTATAATTCTTTTGAATTGATTTTTGAATTAGAATAGGTGAATTTTGTTCGTCATTATTTGGTTTTGTAGTTAGATTGATCTAAATTGGAATTTAATTTCTAGCATATACAGTGCACACATGCTTCACAAGTTTTATGAAACCCCCGAGTTGACAATTAAATGATAAGTAATTAATTTGCCTCAACATATACTTCCTCTGGTTTAACCAGAGCTTCCTCTCTACTTGATATCATTTAATTTCCATGCCCAAAATATTGTTTGCAGCACCAAGATCTTTCATGTCGAATTTGGAGGACAATTGGGTCTTCAAATCTTGGATAATTTCTATGTCATTTCCAACCATCAACATATCATCCACATACAAGACCAGATAAATAGCACAGTCACCAATTAATTTAAAATACAAACGGTGATATCCTTTGCTTCTGGTGAAGCCAATTCCCCATATATGTGTATCAAATTTCTGATAACAAATCCTTGGTGATTGTTTTAACCAATACAGAGACTTTTTTAACCTACATACTAGTTCTTTCTTACCCTTCACCACAAAACCTTCAGGTTGGTTCATGTATATCTCTTCTTCCAAATCCCCATGTGTTATAGATCCATTTGGGCACATCACTCCCATCATTCAAATCAGTACTTTTAGGGCTCATTAAACCCTAATTCAATTTTTACATACCCTAGACAAGTCAACACTTTGAATGCCTCCTTCCATGAGAGTTTCTTGGCCTGAACCCCTCCAAAAATTCCTCCTTGGGGGACCAGCGCAACCTTGGTGAGGGGCAAGTGTGCTTCAATGTAGGTAGGCCCATGTCAAGGTGCTTTCTAGAGCACTTAAGCCCACTTTGACCTGGGTTGGGCGAGATTGAGCGAAATCCACATGGGGTTCTGGGAATATTCTTATCTTCTGGATCTCTCTAGAATATTCCCACACTTATCATCTCCTATGAGCTCGAAATTGGATAGGGAATGAGTTAAGTAACCTCCTATCCTCTCATCCCTTCCTCCATGGAAATTAACTCTAAGTTTGGAAGGCCATTCAATGCTCTCATTTATGACCAAACCTCCTCTATTTTCCTATAGATTGAGCACTCATCTAAGTGATCAAGGGCTAGACTTTGAGAATTTGTAAGGAGATACTATTAGTGTGAGGTTTGAGATTGTAAGCAAGTATTGTTATGCTGCCAGAGTGTTGTGCTTTTGATGTGATGTTGGTTGGAACCTAAGCTGGAAGAGTGACAATAGATCAAACTTCATGGTTGTAATTCTTCCTTCTAATTAATAAATTTGTTTACACCTTTTCCCATATTTTTGTCTTTATGTGTGATGATTATGTGTGTAAATTATTTCGATTCCATTTTCTTATAGTAGGTAGATCTCTTGCTTTTATTGGTTTTTGTCCTTTGTTTATGATTGCAGGTACTTATCGAGCGGGTTCAGTTTGAGAAGAAGTGATGGGAACCATACAAAGGAGAAAGAGGGAAAGTGAAAGATAACAAGCAGGTCCCTTGTCTTATTTATCTTCTATAGAAAAAGGTTAAGCACTTTAAATCTGTTGTTCTAGGTGTAGCTACCCACTTAGGAAAATTGTGTTTATCCGTAGATGCAAATTTCCACATAAAACATTGGTGACCATACTAGGGAAAAATTATCATTCCAGGTAGTTTACCTTCATCCTAGTACACCCTAGTAGAGTTTACTTTCTTCCATTGATCTTGTTTCAGCCATTTCTGAAATGTTTTTTTGGTAAAAATTGTTCTTGCAAGCCCCTAGGATGGCCTCTCTGGCACCAGAGTAGGTTTGGTCAAGAGACAAAGCACTACAGAGCATCCTTGGCTTGAGGATAGTGCTCTGAAGCATTCTATCTCCCCTTTAGGAGTGCGTTGATCCTCCTTAGGTAAAGAATCCCATCTTTGACTTGATTTTTCCCAAATCTCCTTTTGTTTTTGCTTGTTGAAAGATCAATGATTGTTGTATCTCTGAAATCAATTTTTGTTTCCTTTCCTATCCCTACTTTGGCCTTGATTGTTTAGTGTTTCTTAAATGATTTCTTTATCACTATCAATTTGTTGTCAAAGTTAATTTATATCGATTAGTCATTTTTGAAAAGGAAGTGTCGTAAAGTCTTCATTTCTTTGAAAAAGAAACTATCGTAAAGTCTTCATTTCTTGTAAAAAATATTGATTCATTGTTTATGCATCTAGTTCCTTTTTGTTCATCTAAACACTAAAGGGACAGAAAATAAAAACTTCCATTTTGAACATTGTAGTTTGTGAATTCTTGATAGGAATAGCTAGGGAAATTGCATTAGGTGTGCTCTTTGCTCTTTGTCAAAGATCTAATTGCTCTATCCCTTACTAGCTATGATTTTCATTATTAATTGAATGAAAGAATGTTTCTCATGTTAGTTTCATTCTAGGAATTGCAAACATACATCACTTGGTGAATTTTGAAAGGAAAATTCTTAAGAATATCAACTTAAAAGTTATCTCAATTAACCTAATGGAGCATTGTAACTTAACACATAACATTTAGAGGTCTAGGCTAGAGACATGTTCCAGCGTCATTAAACATAGAAGTTGTCGTTAACTTGTCTGTGATAGATTCTAAGTGTGATACCTCATTCCACGTACATAAGTATATCGTAGCTCATCCATGTACTTTTGGGTATATAGTACAGTGTTATAGTACGTAAAGTATAAAGAAATTCTCTCACTATGCAGTTTTGCATTAGACGGCGCTAACACAGATTGGGCCTCCATGTACTTTCAGTTATATATGGGAGGACTACATTAGGTTTCTATCCATCCTTAGGTAACCGAGTCACCCGCCTTTCACACTGTGATACACAGAACACAGCATTCAGGGAGATTTCTTGCACATATGTTAAGTCCTTGGTTTACTGAGGTAGTATATTGCAGTTCACAATTGCTTGGTAATCCTTTTGCTTAGATTATCCCTCTTTTGTTTTGTTATGTTATTTTGATTAAAATAAAATTAATTGACTTTGGATAACATCCTCTACTCCCACTCCTTAGTTGATCTTAGGTTGAGACATATGGCAACAACTCTTGAGTCCACCGAGCAAGGAATTCCTTTTGATGGGAATCCTAGTCCTTTTCCTCCTTTCGGAAATATTGGTGTTCCTTATATGGCTATATTGTCCCTTCCGAGATTTACCGTTGGCTTTCCACTATGTTTTTTTTCAACCTCCTTAGTTCAAAATGTCATGATTTCTCTGCAATCAAGTACTCCTCCAACTAGACAAAATCAACCTCCAGTTGATCCTAAAGTTGACCCTTTGCTTTCTTCCTCATTTTTTTCTTCCTCCCCTTCTTCCTCTTTGCCTGGTGAAACTATTGACATTAGTAACCAGGTGGCTAAGAAGAAGAAGAAGAAGAAGAAAATTCAGGAGGGGGAAACCAAGCAACTATTTCCTTGAATGCAACTTTTGATGAGAAATAGTCTGATAAGCCTCACAAACTTTGATATCCTTGCAAACTTTGTATAGGAGACCATCTTCTTTGAAATTGTCCTCGTATTCCTCAGATCTTAGAAGAATGGTCTTCACGTTCACATCGTCCTGTGCTATCAACTTCTAGAGATCATGCTAGTGACACACCATGAACTAGTGGTAGTAAAGTTCACGGAAAAAAGGGTAAAGTTAAGTTTCGCTATAGGTTATGTGAAGGGAATCACCCCATTCACCTTTGTCCCTATCTAGATGAAGCCAAAAAAGTGTTGGATAATTGTCCTTCTTCTCCGCAACTTCCATATGGTTACAGGAGACTCTCCCTTAATCCTTGATTAGCTCATAAAGTGACTAACCTAAATCAATCGTTGGTCAATCCCACTCTCTCTGAATGTGAATCCCATGAGTCTATACCTGACAAATCAAAGGTCAAGGAAATGGTTGACCCGATTTCACCTTTACCTAATCATATCTTTTGCGTGGAGAGTGAGTATGATACCACTCAGGTTCGTTTCGTTTCTTCAGATTCCAATGAGCTTGGAGGAAACCCTCATGTTCCATCAAGACAGGAGGAAAATCCTCCCATTCCCATAACTCAAGGGGGTAATTCTCCCGCTCTTACGGTACCCCCTCCAAGTAGTCTGGTCACTTCCTTTGATTGGAATCGACTACCAAGATGTTGTTTTCCTTCTTATGTGCCTTTCCAGATCATAATATAGGTTTGTAATATGGTTGTACCTGACACTATTTTAAATGAAGGTGCATCAATGAGTATCCTTTCCTCCATTGCTTGGCAAGCACTCGGTTCACCGCCACTTGTGCCTATTATCCATAATCTATTGGATTTTAACAAAAGAACAAATCAAACATTAGGGATCCTTCCTCAGTTGTCTATTACTTTTGGGGGGAATTTTTTATCTCAATGTGATGAGAGTCCCAAGCCCTTTAGATTACAATTTACTTCTTGGGCATGACTATGTTTATGATATGGGGGTTATTGTTTCAGCACTCTTTCGAGTGATGTGTTTCCCGCATGAAGGTATAATTGTCACCGTTGACTAGCTTTCATTTCCTAGTCAAAATATGGCTTCCAATCAACCATCTTCCCTAAATGGTCCTTTTGTCCCAATGGTATCTTCCCTGCCACGAGTCAATTATGTGGAAACCCATTTCATGCCTACATCAACGAATGATCAATTCTATGATGTTGTACATTATGTACTGGGGGCATTGGAACCAAATCTCTCTAATGATCCCTTCCATAGCATTTTTCTCCCATCTAATGAGAACCTCTTGGAAGTCATGACCTCTTATGGGTCGTGAAATAAGGAATATGATGATAGTTCCCGATCTTGTGTCAACGTCGTTAAAAAATGAAACAAAGAATATGAGCATAGTTCCTTGTCATGTGTCAAACTCGTTAAAAAATGAAACAAGGAATATGAGGATAGTTCTTTTACTATGTCAACCTCATTAAAAAATAAAACATCCCAGAGCATAGTTCCTTATCTTGTGTCAAGCTCGTTAAAAAATGAAACAAGGAATCTGAGCAGAGTTCCTTGTCTTGTGTCAAGCTCATTAAAAAATGAAACAAGGTCCCCTAAAGAAAAGTTCTGAGTCAAATCTTTGATTAGATCTCGTAAAATCCTAGTCAAGTCTTTCACTTGATCTCATAAATGAGCCTTCATTCCATCCACCTCATAGCCACGAGTAGTCTATTTAGGTGAATGCAATGAAGCTTGGGGGGCATGCACCTAGAATCAAGTCATCATGTTGGGGGCATGTAAACCAATCTCAACCATAGTTTTTCATTTTCAGCTTGTGTAATCATGAAATGGATCCAAGCATAGTTTTTGTTTCGAGATTGTGTAAAAATGAAACTGAATCTCAAGCATAGTTTTTCGTTTCAAGCTTATGTAAACATGAAACTAAATCCAAGCATAGTTTTTCATTTCAAGCTTTTGTAAACATGAAACTAAATCCAAGCATATTTTTTCATTTCAAGCTTGTGTAAACATGAAACTGAATCCAAGTAGAGTTCTCCATGGTTCAATATTGTGTAAAAATGAACCCATGTCCATTTTAACCCTCGTGATTGCCATTGTATAAGCCTTCTCCATCAGATGAGCCTTGGTGTTTCTCCTTCCATCATCAGTATTCTTGGCCGATTATATGCTTTCACTTGGTTGTTTTACCCTTTTTAGGAACAGTTGCAATGAGTGGTCTTATTAGCCATCCTCTTTACATAAATCAACATGTTTTGAGAAGTTACAACATCACCAGAACCAATTGCTATCCTAGACACCACTCGTTCCACTAAGTGGAGTCCTCATTAAGCTCTTTTCAGACTCTTGAAATTTGAAAAAATTGTCAAGCGCATGTACTTTTCAGCTCGTTAACAAATTGGAAACAACATCTACTCAATATAAGTTTAACCCTTCTCCAGACTGAGATAGATTATTTATGAAAAAGGAATACATTTATTGAACATGGTCAATAGGTTCTCTCTAGTATTCTTTTACGTTTTTTCAGAATTGAGAGACAAACTTACAAAAAAAGAACTTGTGGAGTTTTCTTTTTTTTCCCTTTTCAAACTCTCTAAACATGAAAAGGACCGAGTTATCATTTTCGTTAAATTCGTTAAAACATCAAATAGTGACAAAATTTTCCATCATGACAAGACCGAGATTCACCTTTGCTAGAGTCATTAAAACATTACATAGCGATGGATTCACCTGAAGGGTGGAATTCTACAACAAGCATATGTTATCCTCCTCAAGCTTGATAAAAAATAAAGAGGTATTGTTCAACAATGACAGCGAAAAATGGGAAAAGGGGTAAACCACTTTATGATAGCAGGTTGCTCTTGAACATGACACTTTCACTTCATCTATGTGACTATTTGGGTTGGGTTATCTGCTTAATGATTATCATACCTATGGTTTATCACACCATCCATCACTTTGGTTTTGGGTTAATGCTTCCAATTCATTCAGTGTCACCAACATGTTCAAGAGAAGTCACTCAGTTAAATTCATACTTTGTAATACTCATATACCTTTATTTTCATGACTAGCATTCCTGAACCTTGTGTCTTCAATCACATTCCATCTCCAAAAATCATTACACTCATTTCCTTTCATTGATGTGGAACACATCAAGGTCCTCACGTGACGAGTCGCTTCTTGTCGACATCAACACATTATCCAAGAAGTTGACTTAGAAACACCCTTTCAGTACCTTGAGGCTTACATACATCAATCGCAAGTTTCTCACTTTCGGCAATAGGTTGACATCACTGGCCTTTGAACGAAAGACTTTGTATGGTGTTCAACATCAAAACATCCATTCACACCATGCAGAATGTACTGCATTACCTTGAGGATCATTATCATTATCGATGATTTCGCTTGTGTCTGCTAACGGATTACATCATTGGCTGGTAATCAAATGGTGTCTCCCCATGTTCGACGTCAGATCACATATTCACATGGTTAGACTCATACTTGAGTGAATGATTGAATGAGATAGAAGACCCTGAATCTAGTTTCATCCATCCGGGCTATGATTTCAGGAAAGTAGCAAATCATTCGTACAATGGCTTTACACTGATGGTCATCCCATCATGGGTCTATATCTGTAGACGACTATCTATGTACATGTTATGAAATTTTATATATTGAGCATGGGCATACCTTCCCCCAGAAATTCATGAGAAAAAATAAAAATATCATGATATTATGTATTGTAATTGATGCAGATCACCATTCACTTAGAAACCTCCTCATCACATCGTAAATCATATCACTCGACATTAACATTTCCAACTTCATGCTTTAGGGAGGCGTTGTTACAAATCCATTTGGGCACATCACTCCCATCATTCAGATTAGTACTTTTAGGGCTCATCAAACACTAATTCAGTTTCTACATGCCCTAAACAAGTCAACACTTTGAATGCCTCCTTCCCTGAGACTTTCTTGGCCTGAACCCTTCCAGAAATGCCTCCTTGAGGGACCAACACAGCCTTCGTCAAATGTAACTATGCTTCAGTGTAGGTAGGCCCATATCAGGGTGCTTTCCAAAGCATGTAGGCCCACTTTGACTTGTGTTGGGTGAGATTGAGCGAAATCCACATAAGGTTCTAGAATATTCTTATCTTCTAGAGGCTTCTAGAACATTCCCACACTCATCATCTCCTATGATCTCGAAATTGGATAGGGAATGAGTTAAGTAACCTCCTATATTCTCATCCCTTCCTCCATGGAAACTAACTCTAACTTTGGAAGGCCATTCAATACCCTCATTTATGACCAAACCTCCTCCATTTTCCTATAAATTGAGAACTCATCTAAGTGATCAGGGGGAGGACTTTGAGAATTTGTAAGGAGATACTATTGGTGTGAGGTTTGAGATTGTAAGCAAGTATTTTTATGCTACCAGAGTGTTGTGCTTTTGATGTGATGTTGGTTGGAACCCAAGATGGAAGAGTGAAAATGGATCAGACTTCATGGTTGTAACTCTTCCTTCTACTTAATAAAGTTGTTTACACCTTTTCCCATATTCTTATCTTTATGTGTGATGATTATATGTGTAAATTATTTCAATTCCATTTGCTTATAGGAGGTAGATCTATTGCTTTGATTGGTTTTTGTCCTTTGTTTATGATTGCAGGTATTTTTCGAGAAGGTTATGTTCGAGAAGGAGCAACAGGAACCATACCAAGAAGACAAATGGAAAGTGAAAGATAATAAGTAGGTCCATGTCTTATTTATCTTCTATAGAACAAGGTTAAGCACTTTAAATCTGTTGTTCTAGGTGTAGCTAGCCACCTAGGGAAATTGTGTTTATCCATAGATGAAAATTTCCATAACACCATGAATAAATTTTGTCTTCACATCCATTTAGTCTACCTCAAAATCAAAAGTAGCAGCAATCGACAAAAGTAATCTAATAGAATATACGTTGGAAATAGGAGAAAAAAAATCACCAAAATCAATTCTCAACAATTGAGAATAACCTTTTGCTACCAACCAAGCTTCGTATTTCTCCACCTTGCCTTATGCATTCATCTTCTTCTTAAACACCCATTTGCTTCCAATGTGTTTCCTTCCAGCTGAAAACTCCACCAGATCCCAAGCCTCATTTTTCTGCAAAGATGCCATTTCATCAACCATGGCCTCTTTCTAAACTTTTCCATTCTCTGAATCTACTGCTTCCCTCACAGTTATGGGATCATTATCGGTAATAGATAAAGAAAAATTTGAATAGAAAGCATATGGACTATACCTTTCTGGTTGCCTTCTTTCTCACACTAATATTCTCACAGCTAGAGTTTGTGGCTCTTCATCTTTTGATTCCTCTTTTGTTGTAGAGTCTAATTCTTCCTCCTTTAGCTCAAACTCTATCTTCTTAGGTTCCTTTGGTAGGACTTCATGTTTAATAACACATTTCACCTCTCTAAACACCACATCACAATTTTACACATCCTTCCTTGTTTCTGGGTTCCAAATTTTATAACCACTTAAACCATCCTTGTACCCAATAAAGATACACCTTTTAGATGTACTATCCGACTTTGTTATTTTCTCCTTTGAAATTTTTTTCATATGCATCACATACAAATACCCTCAGATGTGAAAGAGAATGTTTCTTACCATTCCATACCTCTTGTGGAGTCTTATACTCCAACATTGATGAAGGTGATCTGTTGACCAGGTAACATGTGGTCTCCACCACCTCTACCCAGTATTCTTGCCCTGACGTGGCACCACTAAGCATGCTTCTTTCCTTTTCCATCAATGTCCTGTTCATTCTTTCTACAACTAAATTTTATCTAGGTGTGTATGGAGTAGTATTTTATCATGCTATACCACACTTCTTGCAAAACTCTCCACTTTTATCTGTCCTCGGCACCTTTATCTTCCTCTCTGTCTAGTTTTCCACCAGAGCCTTAAATTCTTTAGACCTATCAAAGACTTCATATTACTTCCTATGGAAATATATGCATGTATTCCTTGAGAAGTCAGATATAAATGATATATAGTACATAGAGTTACCCAGTGATGGAACCGACATAGGTCCAAACACATCATTGTGCACAAGTGCTAATATATGTTTCACCCTCTTAGCACCAAAAGGGAAACTCAACTGATTCTACTTCCCATATACACAATTTTCACAAAAATCAAAATATAGAGAGAAACTAGATATACTTTCTACCATACCATTACCATGAAGTATTTGAAGGCCCTTCTCTCCAATATGTCCAAGCCTTTGATGCCATAGCATGGTCTTTTCCCCAGAGACCACTAGATTTTTTGTTCCACTTTCAGAAACCACAGAACTATTGCATCCATAAATAATAGTGCTACCCTGAAACTTATACAGAGTTCCAATCTGAACTCCCTACACCAATACCAATGCTCCCTGACCATCTTGTAGCTATCTTTCTTGAACACTATTTTTACACTTGCATCATCCAGCTTACTTACAAAAACCATATTTCTAGCTAATGCAAGAATATGCAGAATACCCAAAAGTGTTCTAATCCTTCCACATTGCAACTTCAACTTGACTTTTCTACGACCAACGATTCTACACTTCCTATCATCCCCTAATAAGACATCACCACCATCATATTTCTCATACTCTCAAAGCCACTCTCTATGGGGAGTGAAGTGAATGGATGCACCTGAGTCAATCAACCATGCCTCATGATCTACATGTGTAATTGAAGAAGAAGCCAAGTACACATCCCCACCTTCATCTGAGGTGGTTTTCACCTATGCAAAAGGAGCATCATCAAATCCATTTCCTTTCTTAGGAGCTTTATATTTATAGTCCCTTTTGAAGTTCCCTTCCTTTTCGCATTTCCAACACACCTTTACAGGTTTTCTTGGAGATTTAGATCTCCCGCTTGAGGACTTATTTTTTATTTTTGTTCTTGGACTGTCCTTGTATAGACAAGGCATTACCATTTTGGCCCTCCATATTTTTCCATCTTATCTCCTTCGACAGTAAGGATGAGACTATTTCATCAAACTGCAAGGTAGTTGCATTGCTACCTATTGCAACAACCAGACTATCCTACGAATATGGTAAAGAAACAAACAAATTGATTCACTTATATTCATCTGGAAATTTAATATCAACATATAATAACTAGTTTACCATAATATTAAAGTTGTTCAGATGCTCTGTCACCAAGTTTCCATATTTCATCCTCAGGTTATACATATTTTTCCATAGCAATAGTTTATTCACCAGAGACTTAGATTTGTAGAAATTCCCTAACTTGTCCCACAAAGCCTTCATCGAATCTTCCCATGAAATATTCAACAATACTAAATATGATACACAAATTTCTATTGTGCTCTTTTCCTTCCGATCCAAATTCGCCCACTCTTCAACTGACATTGTTGTTGGTTTAGTACCTAGATCTACTACAATTCACTAATCTTTATCCACTAACAGATCCTCCATCTTTAGTTTCCACAACTCAAATCTCTGACCATTAAATTTCTCAATACCTATCTTTCCACTGCTCGCCATCTTCTTTCACCACAAGAATTGATCCTGCAGATCTCCCATTAAATAAGGTCTACCAGAGGCCCGACCAAAACCCCTCAACAGCAAAGGCACCCTCTTGAAGCCAAAACAACTCTAATACCAAATGTAGTTTTTAACGGCATACAGAAATTACTTGCACACAAATTCTAAAAAAAGAAAATAAATAATGGCAAGAGCATAAAACATAAAACAGATATACACTGAGATTTTCCCCTGGATCCCAAAACCAGGACTACTAGATTGATTTTTCATTATATATTCCTTTCAATGTTACAATACATACATACATGCATACATACATACATACATATGTACATATATATATATATATATATAATATATATATATATATATATTATATTTATATATATGCTTGAAGCATCCATAAACCCCAATCCATTAACCTTTGATTAGGACATAATCGTAGTTCCCTTGATTGAATCTACAATACCATGAACAAAAAGTCATCATGCCCCAAACCATGTGTGAAATCCATGCATGAAACCATAAGTAGGTCTGCCTACCTAATATAGGGTTCAAAAGAAAAATCCTGGGGCACTACCCCAAACCCCATGCAGAGGGGACTATGCTTGATGCAACATACAGAGGGGTTATCTCGCGCCCCCCCCCCCCCCCCCCCCCCACACATGTGGGGTAGTTGTGGAAATAATATAACACACACCCAAAAAACCACTAATCCTAAGCATATTTCAATCATAGGGATAGGTGAACCACTCACCCTACACACATGTCAGCCATAATGGGGTATCACAGGGGAAAGTGAACCACTCATCCTACACACATGTCATCCAGAATGGGGTATCATAGGGGAAGGTGAACCACTCACCCTGTATCCAACGCACCACCAGTAGAAGCTGAACCACTCACCTTATGGTTGCTCATAGCTCCAAGAAGTACCCCACGCCCCCAAGGCTCTATGTCCAACTCATATTGGACCCTCATAGGAGTGTTGTTTCACGACTCCAAGTCTCTCTCGGAAAGTTAATAATTTGACCTTACGCAAAGGCTTCATGAGAATTTTTGCAACCTGCTCATGTGTTCTAATATGTTGGAGCTTAACTACTCCTTGTTGTACCATATCCCTAATAAAGTGACACTTGATATCAATGTGTTTGGAGCCATCGTGGAACACAAGATTCTATGATAGACTAATCCCACTTTGGTTGTCATAGAAGATCATAATGGTATCCATCACTTGCTCAAATAGATCACTAATGAGCTTCCTCAACCAGACCACTTCACAATAGCCCATATACGAAGCAATGTATTCAGCCTTAACGGTGCTTAGTGGAACCGATTTTTTATTCTTGCTCATCCAAGATATAGAAGCAGACCCCAAGGAGAAGAAACACCTAAACGTGCTCTTACGATCCACCACACTATCAGCCCAGCCAACATATGTATATCCATGTAGCCTCAAATTCTTGGTAGTGTATCTTGTCCATAGTGGATTCTTCCTTAGAGATATCTCAAGGGATTCTTGGAAGCAATCCAATGAATGTGATGAGCCTCGACCATATATTGACTCAATGTGTTCATAGTGAAGCATATTTTGGGACAGGAGTTGACCAAAAACATCAAGTCCCCCACAATTTGATGATACTTAGTATGGTTCACCATTATAGGCCCACCAGCACTCCCACATAGCTTCTTAAAGATGAGTTCCATTGGAGTAGTCATGGACTTGCAGTCCACCATCCCACATCTCTCAAGTAGCTTCGCAATATATTTTCCTTGAGAAAGGAAAATATCACCTGACTTTTTTCATACCTCCAACCCTAGGAAATAATGCATCAGTCATAGGTCCCTCATCTCGAACTCGAAATCCAACTCCCTCTTGCATTAATGAATGATAGGATCATCACCTATCAGAAAGAGATCATCCACATAAATGACCAAAATGAGACATATGTCCTTTTCAACCTTGAATTATAGGTTCAGGTCAACATCACTTCTTGTAAACCCTAGATTCATAAGATAGGTACCTATTCAGCTTATTTCTTTCACAAAATGTCCCCCTCGGTGCAATATGGTTCTCAACATCTTCAAGATTATTTTTGAGCCACAAAGGTATTTTTCTTGAAGTAGAGGGTTGAGTAGGAGGTGGATCAATGGGATCCATCAGACCTTCAACATTGGGCATCAATTCATCGAATGGAGGTTCATTCTCTTTTTTTGCATCAGCGTCATCATTTTTCTTCCTAGGAATAAAAAGATCTCGGATATTTCTGAGAGAAGAATCTTCATTGAAAGTAACATCATGAATTAATTCCACTTCCCTTTGACTAGGAACATAGATTCTATATTCCTTTGAAGTTTCATTGTAGCCCACAAACATTCATTTCTTCCCAGATGCATTTATTTTGTTTCTTTTCTCTTTCGGCACATGAAAATATATGGGACAACGAAAAATTCTAAAATGAGAAACATCAAGTTTATTACCGGTGAAAACTTCTTATGGTGTCTTGAAGTCCAAAGCTTGATGTGGGCATCGGTTTTTGACATACATGGCAAAGTTGGGAGCTTCTCCCCATAATAACTTTGTAAGAACTTGATCATGTAGCATTGCACAAGTGGCTTTATGATAGTACAATTCTTCCTTTTAGAAACATCATTTTGTTCTAGAGTATATGTAGTAGGGGTCTCCCTCTTAATTCCATCTTCCGTACAATAGTCTTTGAATTCATTTGACTCATATTCAGTACCATTATTGATCCTCAATATTTTTATATTCTTCTCGATTTGATTCTCAACCAAGGCATTGAAAGAGCAGAACCACTTGAATACTTCATCCTTATTCTTTAAGAAATAGATCCATGTTTTGTGAGATAAGCCATCCACAAAAATAGCATAATACAAATATCCACCCAAAGATGTCAAAGGAAACATACCTGAAAGATCAGAATGAATAATATCAGTGGTTTGAGTCTCACTTGAGGGGAACGTCCCCCTTGTATGTTTTCCGACTTCAAATCCTTCACAAAAACCTTCATGATTTTTGTTGAATTCGGGCATCCCTGTGACCATCTTCCCTATATCGATTAGGTAAGCCTTTGAAATGAAGGTGAGAAAATTTTCAGTGCCATAATTCAAATTGAAGAGAAGTATCAAAAGTCATTGCTTCAAATGAACTTCCTCCAACCTCATAGAGACCTTCAACCCTTAATCCAAGAGTGAATCCATCTCTTGGTTTCCTTTTCCAAACATGAACCTTCCCATCAATGAATTTTACCTTAAAACCTTTTGTCTTCCATCACAAAAATATAAACTAGGTCCTTTTTAAGATTAAGTACATATAGCACTTCTTGTAAGTCGAGGGTTTGACCTTGATTTAAGTGAAGAGTAGCGTTCCCTATTCCTTTCAAGGGATAAGTTGCATTATCCCCAAGTATAATCTCTATATTTGTCTTCTTTTCAACAAAGTTTGAGAGATCTTCTTTGTACCTAGTGAAGTGCCTTTAGGAACCACTATCAATCACCCAATGGTCCAATGTATCCAAAGGAGAGGTGATGGAGAGGGCAGAAATAAGATAAAATTATTTTTTATTTACAAAATTAACTTATTCATACCAGGAGTTTCTCGACTTCTTGGGAGGAAAACCATTTCCATTTCGAGAAGTGGGATAATTCCTCTTTCCTTTGTTTTTGAACCTGATGTTCCTTAAATTTGTTGTTATTGGTGTCATCATCTCTTGTAGTATCCTTCTTATGAGGATTCTCTCTAGCGAAGTGGCCAAAGCTATTGTAATTGAAGAACCTTCCTTCCCTTCCTTCTTTGAATCCTGGCTTGAACCCTTGTCCTTGATTCCTTGGACCAACATTGTTACTTCTCTTAGAATGAGTGGAGAAGGCAATAGGATTTTTTCCATTTGAGGGTTTGTCTCTTTCCATCATCCTTATTTCTTCTTCAGTGCATTTGGCCAATAGTTCACCAAATCTCGAAATATTGGCATTTTTTAGGATGGTAGTGTTGAACACATCCCAATATCTTGTAAGGCCCCCAAGAGAAATAAGAGAGAGCTCTTTGTCACCAGTGACTTCACCAGTATATAGGATATCATGCTTGATCTTGGTAATCCTCATGAAGTGGGATTGGATGGATTCTCCTCTATCTATCTTGATATCTTTCAGCTTTTTCTTGAGAAAGATAGTTTGATTTGCATTGTTTAATTTGAAAATCGCAACCAACTTGTCATACATCTCATTAGATGTTTCCAAATCAGAAATATAGGCAACCAAAGGCTTATGAATGGAATCAACAATAATATTCCTATTTTTAACATTACCTTTCTTGTACTTGGTTTGTTCAGTAGTGGATGCATTTGAATGATTTTTTTCTATTCTTCCGTTGACATAGTCCATGGCATCATTTTCTTCTAATGTCAAATCCAAAGTCATATTCCATGTACGATAGTCATATTTTTCCTTAAGCTTGTCCTCGGATTTGAAGAAAAAAGTAGTTGTCATTAGGACTAGTTCCAAGTCCTTTTCCAATAGCTTCCCTTAGTGATTTCTTTATTTCACTCTTGCTTGGGCTTTATCTTCACCTGAGCTCTGATACCATGTTAATTTTAGATAAAAATGATATGTTCTATGCTTTAACACAATTTACTTCAATGTTTCTTATTATCCCAATGAAAATTTCCAATTATCTTCAGTAACAATCACATTAACTTATACACATTAACAGTAAATGCAGATAGAACATAAAAACATATGTAGAAGACAAGCCAAGATAAGAGGACACAAGATGTGGTAGATGCCCATGACAAACCCCAATGTGGGGAAACCCTTTGATCAAATCTTCTTATTATTGATCAATAGTTCAACACAGAGAGAGAGAGTACAAATATCATAAATACATTCCCAAAACAAATCTTCCAAATCTATAGTCAATGCAACCCCAACCAAAAATTCAACGTTGGTCAAAGCTACCACAAAATCCTCCAATTAGCTCATCCAATAGTAGAAGAATGCAGCCTTCAAAGAGGGTCAAATTCAAACCAAAATGATCTCAGTCAACATAGTCAAATTTTGTTGTAATTGTGAAGTCAAACCATAAAGTCAACACAGTAGTCAACTTGGTCAAACAATCCCCAACCACCTAAAAATCTATACCAAAGAATGCAACCTACAGAAATCAAAATTCTTCCCCCTAAATAGAAGTCAGTGCTAGTTAAATATTGTTGTTCAACGCATGCCCTAGTCCTGAAATTTTTGGCCTTTAAAACTAGTCCAAAAATCTGCCTTCCTTCCACACGTGCAATGAAGAGAGCCTCCAATTTGTACAAACAAATCAAGACAGGAGAGAGAAGATGATGTGATGAGATGAGTGATATCAAAATTAGAGAAGGGTCACTCCTATTTATGCAATTTGTTGAGGGTGAGGAGACACATCCATTGGGCTTCACGAGCCTACATTTGACTGAGGCCGACTTTGATAATTTGACCATGAGAAAGAATAAATTCAAAATTCCACTTTTGCTTCTGATAATGAGATGATGTATATATCAAAATTGTACCTCTCAAAAATAGGAATCCAATGTAATAATCATATCCTTCATATGAGCTATCCTAAGGTAGAATTTTTCCCTAGTTGCCAATTTTAACACCATTTAACCCTTTTCCTCAAGTTCCACCCATACTTCTGCCTATCCTCATTTTGTTGTATCAACTTTGTAAGAACATTCAACTGTGCTTTTATCTCAATAAGTTCCCTCTCGTACTCTTCATCACTCATTTTCTTTATGAAAACTTCTTTTGCATCTCTATGGATTCCCTCTAAATTCTTCAAAAGACTTCTTATAGTCATATTGATCCTCCCTCTTCCTCTATGAGATTCCCACTGCCCAATATGAATTGAAAATAACATTTATAGTAATAGGTCACTTTCCTAATACACATGCCTCACCAAGATTTTTCCTCTAAGCTCGTATTGTTTTGCTTTCTTGGCCCCCTCCTCTGGAACCCTTTTCGATCAATCCTTTCTCTTCACATTTTTTTGGTCACTCTTTTGCCTCCATCAAAAAGAAGTTAGTTGTTATAATTCTCACCACATCCTCCTTCTCAATCCCTACTACCTTTTGTCAATATCCACAAATTATAAAAAACCAAAAATCAATTTACCTGTCTCTATCTTAATCTCATTCTAATTTTTCCTCCATATTGTTGTGCAATAGTCTTGTGATGTCTCTAGATCTCCTGATTTGATACCACTTGATGCTAGAAACTTTTACTTTTCCTGCTATGTTCACTTCCGTGAACTTGCAATATTAAGAATACCAAGAACTCAACATAAATATTATTACTGAGCCAGTTAACTATTACAATCATATAAATGCATTCATTAACATATATGCATATATACTACACAATCCATAAGCATGTAAAAAATCCAGTCTGAAACCAAATTCATATGTACATGTTTGGCCTAATTATATATTCATTTTCCCATTATTTTTCCCCTTAGGATTACAATGTTTTAAATAACATATAAAAACAAATTAATTTTCCCAAGATCCATAAATCAATCCACAAATCATTCATTCAAGGTAGAATCACTTTTGCCTTGTTGACAAAATCTTGTCAATCCATAGCTTTTCTAAATCCTAAAAGCACTCCAATAGTTTCTAATATTTCTAAATGTTTTCCTATAATCTCTCATAATTTATTTTCTAAATCTTTCATGCCTTAAAGGAAGATTTTCTTCTTAAAAAATAGTATCTACTCAATCTTATCTCTTTCCAATGTTATCTTAGAAATAAAGAAATTGAAAGTATTTATAATAAGGAAATAAAATTCATTTTCCATGTTGAAACCTTCTTTGTCTCAAAAAATCTTGATGACTTGGAAGCTCTAATGCTCCTGCATCAAAATCCAGGACTAAATTTATCCAATGGTATTATTTGGATCTTAATAAAACTATCCAAGGCTACAATTCTCTTCTCCATCTTCTAATGCTTTCTCAAGGACACCATTTCACCTTTTAATCTCTCACACTTGTTTTCCTTTTCTTGGTACTACTTCCTCATACTTTCCTTAACTTTTTCAAATTCTGTCAATTTAATCTTTAAGCTAACAATCTCTTCCTTGAGCTTGGTCTCCTTATCATCACAGATCTACAATATTTTTTCTTGATCCTTGCATGCAGCTTTTAGTCTAGAAATTGTTGAAAATAATATTGAGAGGGGGGGTGAATCAGTATTATCTAGTCCTTTTAACAATTCTTCCTTATTTATACTTTGAATTATTTTTGGATATCAGTACCATAAAACAATGAGCATGAACAAGAAAAACA
>APFE030140904.1:65505-80189 GCA_000404065.3 Pinus taeda | reverse complement strand
CATCAAGATAACTTTTTGAGGTGGATGCTTGAGAAGTTTCTCCATTATAGCCCAGACCTGTCTTTTTTAGAGGAGACCGCTGCACATTGATAATCTCATCCAAAGTTTCAGATCCTTTGACAAACTTAAGATTAATAGCTTTTGTTTTCTCAATCTCTTTTCTAAGACCAACAATTTCACCTTCTAATTTTTCAAGATGTCTTTCCTTTTCATCAATTTGAAATTGTAGAGTATAAATGATCATATTCTTCTCTTCTATACATCTCTTAAGTTTAGTAATTTCTTCATGAAAGTAATCCACATCTATAGCATCCATATAATCATCATCTTCAAATGCCATTAACAATTTATATTCATTACCTCATTCATCTTCATCATTGTTTGATAGACCATCACTATCTTCATGAGTGTAGTAGCTTTTCTTACTTGCACTCTGTTTCTTGTTCCATCTAGCAGGTTCCTTTCTTTTATCCTTATAAGGACATTTTGCAGCATAATGACCTACTCTTCCACAAGCAAAGCATTTAAAAGGCAACTTACCTCTGAACCTTCCAGAACCCCTTTGAAGATTTCTGACAAAGTTTGATTCTTCATTCTCTTCTTCTGGGACGTGGCTTGCTTCATAATAATCTCTTTTGCCTGATGCCTTGAAAGCAGCTTCTCTTCTATCTGATGGACCTCCCTTTCTCATTTCATAAGCAGTTAGAATTCCATGTAGCTGAGACATAGTAAGAATTCGTAGATTTTTCTTTTTCTTCTATTGCAGATACTTTAGATTCAAACTTGGGGGACAATGATCTTAGAACCTTTTCAACCACAATAGCCTCTTTTATTTCTTCACCCAAATTTTTCATACAATTAACAACTTCATCTACCCGAAGAAAATAGTTAGCCACACTTTCATCATTATACATCTTGAGAGTCTCATACTGAATCCTGAGAGTTTGAAGTTTGGCACGCTTTACCTGTTCATCTCCTTCATAGCTCTTGACAATTTTGTCCCATATCTCTTTTGCAGATTTATAGTGCATTACCTTCATGAATTCCGATTGGGATATACATCCTAATAGGGTACTGACTGCTTTTGCATTTGTTTCATACTTCTTTTTCTCGTCTGCATCTATAGGAGTAGTTGAAGGAAAAGCATAGCTTCTCTCTACGATGTTCCAAACTTCTGTACCAAGAGATTGAAGATAGGCAGTAACTCTTACCTTCCAATAATTGAAGTTTGTCCCATCAAAAACCGTTGGCCTGATAGATGCTTCCCTCTCGTAGTTGCTCATGATGAAAGATCTTCCTTCAAGCGATCAAGCTTCTTTAGAAGGACCTGCTCTGATACCAATTGTTGAAAATAATACTGAAAGGGGGGGTGAATCAGTATTATCTAGTCCTTTTAACAATTCTTCCTTATTTATACTTTGAATTATTTTTGGATATCAGTACCATAAAACAATGAGCATGAACAAGAAAAACAGACAGTCACATCAAAGAACACCAGATATAAGGTGGAAACCCAATGTGGGTGAAAACCACCTGCTGCAATATGTCTCTATCTTCTTTCAAATTAGAAACTCCTTTTACAATAGTCTTGTACTGGTGCAGTCCTTTACCAGTACGCAGGATGCAACCTGCAGAGAGCTACAAGTCTCTCTCGTTTTCCAATCTCACCTGGAAGGGAGCTACAACCCCCTACTTCTTTTCTTTCAAGGACCACTTTTCATAAATTTTCAAACTGGATCCATAAATATCAAATGATCATCAAGTACCAGTAAGTCACCCAGATAACCAAATCCACAATAACAGAAAACTAAACCCAGAACACCTTATGTGGCGTCTCCTGTGGCGCCTCCTACGGCGTCTCCTGCGGCACCTCCTGCGGCGTCTCTTGCGGTGCCTCCTACGGCGTCTCCTGTGGCACCTCCTGCAGCATCTCCTGCAGTGTATCCTACAGCGTCTCCTGCGGGGCCTCCTGCGGCATCTCCTGTGGGGCCTCCTGCGGCACCTCCTGTGGCGTCTCCTGTGGCGCCTCCTGTGGCACCTCCTGTGGTGCCTCCTATGGCGTCTCTTGCGGTGCCTCCTGCGGCGTCTCCTGCGGCGCCTTCTGTGCCATCTCCTGCGGCGTCTCCTGAGAAGACGGCATCTCCTGCGGCGCCTCCTGCGGCGTCTCCTGCGGCACCTCCTGCGGCGTCTCCTGTGGCGCCTCCTGTGGCGTCTCCTGCGACGCCTCCTGTGGCGTCTCCTGTGGCGTCTCCTGTGGCGCCTCCTGCAGCGTCTCCTACGGCGCCTCCTACGGCGCCTCCTGCAGCGTCTCCTGCGGCGCCTCCTGCGAAGTCTCCTGCGGCGCCTCCTGTGGCGTCTCCTGTGGCATCTCCTGTGGCGCTTCCTGTGGCGTCTCCTGCGGCGCCTCCTGCGGCGTCTCCTGCGGCGCCTTCTGTTCCGTCTCCTGCGGCACCTCCTGTGGCGTCTCCTGTGGCGCCTCTTGTGGCGTCTCCTACGGTGCCTCCTGTGGCGTCTCCTGCGGTGCCTCCTGTGGCGTCTCCTGCGGTGCCTCCTGCGGCGCCTCCTGCGGCGTCTCCTGCAGCGCCTCCGCACTTCCGCAGCTGCAGCGCTCGAGAGATCACCCTTCACAAATTCGCTTTCCACTTCACTTTCATATAGATCGAGCTTTTGAAACAATAACCCAATATTTCAGATCTTAAGATATTCAACCCAAAAGCATGCACAAGCCAAATGATCTCCTTGCTTTATATAGGCAAGCTCTTCCTCAAATCATGGACCAATACCACGGGCCAAAACCATAACAAACCAATACCATCAACTCAATACTAGGGATCAACACGTCTATCGAGATGCCATGGTCCAAAAACCATAGGTTCAAATTCCAAGGACTAACTACCATTGACCAAAGGTAAGTTTTCCCACATGAAATAAACTTTTCTCTGCATAAAATTCTATGAACTTTTCTCCTGCGTACTTCTTAATTCTCATCATATTGAGAGCCATGCCATGGGTGTTGCCATCGAGTACAACATCTGTAACATATAACCATACCAGAAACATAATGCCAACAGAAATCTCATTTGTAAGACCCTTAATATCATTATCATCTTCACTAGGAACTTAAACATAATCAAAACTTGAATCCTCAAAATGGTAACTCAAACGGAAATCATTAGCATCTATACCTTTGGATTTGTTTTTTTTGCAATACCTTTGGTTTTTGATCATCTAATTTCTGCACATTATTGGTTGAACCACTTGCATTAGGAAGATCAGACTCTTGTGGATGAGCTTCTTGATTTTTAAGGCCCTTCTTCTTATTCTTCTTCTTGTTCTTCTTTTTGTTTCTCTTTTTCTCATTCTCCATAGTGTTAATGGTACCATCATCAAATATGGATTCTATCTTGTCCCACATTTCTTTGGCATATTTCAAACCTACTAGATTATTCAAATCATAATCATGAATAGTTTTGTAGTTTAAGCATCTTGCTACAAAACTTCAGCTAAAATTGGATCCTTGCCACATCCTTCACATACCAATCTACAAATGTTAAATCCACAAGACAAAAATAAGATTTAACATTTTTTCTCCATACCTTGAAATTTGCAGTAGTGAGGTTTGCCACTCCTTGAGAAGCCATTAAAACAAAATCCTTTTTGTTGCCAAAAAACCCAAATCTACTCTCAATCGATCAAGCTACAACCAAGATCCCCGCTCTAATACCATTTTTTGGAAACCTTTGAGCACTACTGAGGGGTGAGGGAGGGGTGAGGGGGGTGAATTAGTAGTGTGACTTCTTAACAATTTTTACCACTTTAAACTTTTCTATTGAATCATGCACATAACCAGTAGCATATCACATAAACCATAACATAAGCATAAACCATGTAAGAAACGAAAATGAAATATTCATGAGAGAAAAAATAATCAACACATCAAGGAAAAATCACATCATCACACATGAGACACAAAATGAAGCGAACAAAGTTTCTTCTTCAGATTAATTACTCCACAAGACTTGGAATATAAAGATATCCATTGAGGATACATATATTATATATTAAAATGTGTGAATAAGATGACACAAATGAAAGTGAGAGGCTTTCTTATATACCAAGTAGGTGTCTCTTCGTGGAGAGTCATGTCTCATTTAGAAATTATTCTTCAACCTAATTAATAATTAAATAATCATTATTTATTATTATTATCATTTACATGATTTCATATATGTTTATTCATAACATTGCTTTCCTCCTAAAAAAGCTTTGTCCTCAAATCTTGTCGATGAAAAAGGATTGATCTCTTTTTTGGGTTCAAATGTCTCCTCATCTTGGAACAATCATCTTCATCGATACAAGCTGATATGATCTTCTAAGTGACAAACAAAATTGTCTCATCGAGAAGGGATCAGACCAACCTAGATTAATCTTTTATGGGATATTCTAATTACTAGAATTTTGTAACGAATCGTCATCATAGGAATGGATTGAGGTTACATCAATATTATTTGGAACATCAATTTGTTGTTTCTGTTCTGAATGGTCTCGATATGTAGCATGGTTGAGTTGTCTACTCTCATGATTCAGATGTCGATAGAGGACTTTTTGGTTTGACTTTCCCTTATTAAGTATGTGGAAAAAAAATTGTTTGCTTCACGTGACGATGTTGTTGAGTCGGTTACAAAAATTCACTTGGGGTGTTTATCATTTGAACCGCAACATCTAAGTGTGTCTTTTGTTCAACTAGTTTGTATTCTTCTTGAGTTATGATATTCACTAGATCGGTATTTGTTCCCTTATCTTCAACTTGGACTGTTACGACCAGATATTTCGATATTTTTTCTTGAGTAAATTGTTCTAACTTGTATTTTAATGATTTCTTATCATCCTTAAGTTTCTTAATTTGAGTGAGTAGATTCTGATTATGGCTTCTCAAACATAAAAGTTCTTTGATTTCTAATTTATGAACCTTTTCAACGTTTTGACTTTTAGGCTTTTCATCTTTTAGATCTCTTATTTGCTCTAACAATTTTTTATTAAGGTTCTTTAAAGTAAATTTTCCTCTTCTTGTTCTCATAAGTGTTGCTCGAGTTCCTTCTTTGTCACTTTAGTCTTCTTTATTTGTGCAATTAATTTTACAACGTGGTCCTTGAGGCGAGAAATTTCTTCATCCTTTTCCATTACTTGTTTGTAATGAATATCTGCAAGTTCTTGATATTCCTATTGTAACACTTTCTTGTTTTGTCAAAGTTTGGTTATTATGTATTTCTTTTGATCTTCCAAATGTAATTTCTCGGTACATTTGGATTACATCGTTTTGTAGGTGTGATAATGGGTGTTTTTCTTGTAATTTGGAGTCTATTTTCTTCATTTCCTTATTAAAATATGTATGTTGTTTCCTAATCATTGCCATTAATTGTTTTATATATCTTGCTAATGATTTTTTTTTTTTCAGTATCACTTAAACATTCAACTAAAGTAAAAAAAATGTAGCATTTTGCGCAGACAATCTTTTGATTGTTGAATGACTATTGACAATTAAGATATTCTTTTGAACAAAAATACATATTGAAAAGAAACCCATATTTGTTTTTTCACATACTTTTTTTTCCAAATATCCCTAATTCCACTAACTTCCTCTTAAATTTTGTTTTCCTAATGACTTACTTGATATTTTCCCTTTACTTTATAAAGTATAACTTATATATATATATATATATATATATATATATATATATATAGATTGATTTCTCCCTTTTTTTATTATTATTATAGCCTTCACAGTATTAACTTCAATAATTCTTCTTTATAAATACCCTCCACTTGTAATTGCCTTCACATGAATTTACTTATGACTTTAATAATATAATATTTATTTTTCACTCTACTGCACTGAAAATTGTCACCTTGACATTCTGCTATCTGTGTGAGTTCATTACCACTCATTCTTTCCTCCTCTGTAAGTCTAAAACATCAGTTCCTCATATCAAGCCTTGAAAACAAGAGAAAAGCTCTCAAAAGTCTGTAAAACTTTGGTTCCACACTTTCGCTTTGTATTATCTACGGTCCCGCACCTAATGGTCATGTCTCCAGCGCACCTGACTACACTGTATCTGTGTTCAGGGTACAAACCCCTGTAAAAGTTAAAAAGAAGCAAGTATATTATGAAAAACTCACTTTCAGTTATTTCTAGAAGCTTCTGGAAGGAATCTTGAGGTGGCAAGTTCGCTCTTTTAAGGTTCATGTATCTCATACCTTAAGGAGATAACCGTTTGATGTGAGGAGCTTATCCCTTTGAATGAGGATTCTATCCCTTCATAGGTGGAACTGTAACCTCCTCCTCTGCACTATAAAAAGAAGCATTGGGCTGGTTAATAGGGAGTTAGAAGCTTGATATTTTTGAGCGAAAATGTTGTTGGAACTTAGTCTTTCTTAGTTGAGTTTTTATGAGGAGAGATTACTCCTCTATGAATCTCATTTAGAAGAGTGCAAGGCTTGTCAAAGTAAAGGAAATTCCTGTTTCGGACCCCAGGAAGAACTTGTTCAACATCAAGGTTGAAGAGGTTGTAAGGTTCTTCTACTATTCAAATTAATACAAATATATTTGTTTTTCTCAATAAGATGTTAATTCATGGTTTATTTTATGGATTCCTTAATCAACATAATAGGAATGATTTATAATATTTACTATGCAGGTGTTATTTAATTTTTGCTTGCTTGTGATTGCAGGTCCTCAAAGATAACTCTTTCGAACGACTGGAGGATGACTACTATGAACAAGCATTGGATCTAAGGTAGGATCTTAACACCTTTGTAGTATTTACTTATAAATCGCATATGTCTAAAGAAAGATAGATTTTTTTGTCTATTTGTTGCTAGGCTATCTTCTAATACTAGGGAGATCGGCCTTGTCCGCAAGATCGATTTATCCAGCCAACAAATTGGCGACTCCACTAGGGAAGGTTTTTAATTTTGGTTTTCCTTTGTTTTCAAAAATCTCGAAGTATTTTTGTTTTTTTAAGTTTTCTAGGGACTGCACTTTGTCTTCATAGACAGAGCGGACATATCTGCATTTTTCCTTGAGTAAATAGTGTCGGACTGCACCTGTTGCTTCTGGAGCTTGCGAACCGTATTAATTTTTTTTGAAAAACTTAAGATATATTCTTCCAGTTAAGTTTAGGTTTGATTTAGGATTCTTAGTGTCTACCTAGATCTGTATTTTCCTGTCAAAAATCTCTTGTGAGTGAGTACCGATAGTATTTTCGTTTTGAATGATTTTCTAGAAGTTTTGCATGTTTGGGATGGTTTTCACTTTGTCTCTGTAGTGACTCAAAGACCAGAAGCTTGAGAAACCTTAGGTCACCCTGGTGTCTTTTCATCTTCTTTATGAGTCTGAATTGGTTGTGAAACCTATCCTTTGTGAGAAATAGATTTAGTTTTGTCATTTCAAATCTTTGAACAAACTTTGTTATAAGTTTTCAATTTCATTTTTACAAAAGAAAACATGTCTGGATGTTTTTTGATTGGTTTGTTATTCTGCACAAATGAATCCTTGGTTTATTGAACAACTAAGTAAAACATCCTAAAAAAGAATTGAAGCTTTTGTTCAATTAGATTTTTAAAGTTTTTAGATTTCAAAATTAGTTTTTTGTAGTTTTGAGTGTTTTTCTAGAACTTGTAGATCTCTTTTGAAGGAAATTGTTTTTTTGTAGTTTAGAGTTTTGAAAAGTGAAAGGGATTTATTGTGAGCTTTAATTATTTGCCTCATTTTGAGTTCTTATTAAAAAAACAAAAATATTTTCTTTCCATTTCCATGTTGAAAGAAATAATTGCATTCTTGAACTCTTTCTTTTAGCTAGAATTTCATTGAAAGAAAAACGAATTGTTTATCATTTTAGGTGCATTTTTTTTGTGTGTTTGGAGTCAAATCTTCATACCATCAAAGTTTCATTTCCATACCTATTGACTTAAAGAACAACCCATAAAAGCAACACTTAATTAAAATTGATCTAGTAATCTTTTCTATTTCTAGGGTTCTTATCACCAATATAGCTTAGGCTAGTCTCTTGGAGTAGGGAGTAATTAACTCTCCAAGGTAGTTAAAACAAACAAGTAGATACATCTTGTAGTAGGAAATAAACCCAATTGTAATTGATACATTCTGGGAAGCTTCTCTTAAAGGAGCCAATCACGAGACCATGTCTAAACCTTTGAGACAATCAATTATGTTTCATTGGGAAAGATAGAAGATCTGCGCGTATTATAAACGGTAAACCTCGGATTAACCATTGTTGAGGAGCCTGGGGTCACTTTTTGGTAAACCTCGGATTGACCATATCAAGGATCTTTCAAG
The DNA here is from genome assembly GCA_000404065.3 of Pinus taeda. Taxonomy (NCBI): domain Eukaryota; kingdom Viridiplantae; phylum Streptophyta; class Pinopsida; order Pinales; family Pinaceae; genus Pinus; species Pinus taeda. The sequence goes on along the minus strand of APFE030140904.1, from coordinate 71,836 downwards.
GGGATTGAGCTTTTTTACTCTGCCCTTGTTACTCTGAAGTTACTGGTAGTATTTCTCCTTCCAGTGAATTAGTTGAAGAACCTGAAATTTCTGAGCCTAACACTGAACCTGTTGTTTTGGTACCATCTTCAGGATTTGTTACTCCAACTTCCAGTGATCCTGGTTCACCTAGGGTGGGAAATATCATTACTCAAAATCTTCCTTTTGGCCTCATTTGTATTGAAGAACTTATTAGTCTAGACGAAGACATAATTCTTACCAAAAACCAACAGACTTTGAATCTTAGGGAGTGTGAACCAATATTCTACAGTCCTTTTAGGAGTGACTCTTGGTATTTGTCATTGACAAATTGTTTAGAAAACTCGGGTCTTAGTTTTTCACCACCTCAAATTCCTTTTCATCCTACACCAATAGGTTATTATACTTCATCGATCATGTCAAGATGGCCATATGTGTTTTCCCAATCATCGGAAACATTTTTATACAGTAGTCCTTCTGTTTCTTCGGGGTACCAGTCACTTTCTAGTACTTTTTCAGGAGCAACTCCTCGACCAACTGAACATCAGTAATCATCTGGTAGTAATGGAACTCAAACGTTGAACACAAAGCAAATCCATATGATGTCTCGTAGTATTCCAAATCCTCAACCTCAAGGTAGTCTGTTACTACCTAGGGGGCAATCCCAAGGTAGTCAAGTTACTGCCTAGGGGGCAACCCCAAGGTAGTCGATTACCACCTAGGGGGCAACCCCAAGGTAGTCAGTTACCGCCTAGACGGCAACCTCAAGGTAGTCAGTTACTGCTTGGGGGGCAACCTCAAGGTAGTCAGTTACTGCCTGGGGGGAAACCCCAAGGTAGTCAGTTTCCGCCTAGAGGGCTACCTCAAAGTTTTCAACCTTCAGGACAGTACATACCCCAAGGTCAACCCCAGACTTAGTATATTCCTCAGGATGCTTATCAACCCCAGATCAGTATGTGCCTCAGGGTTATCAACCTCAAGGTTAGTACCCAACTCAAGGTTTCCAACCACTGTCTAGTCAATCATTTTTACAAGGAGCTGGAAATGTATCGCTTAATTATTAGTCGTACATTCAACCAGGTTATGGTCCCCCATATGCATAACCTTTTATGGGCCCATACCTCAGAATGAACATGGTGTGGAATCCGTCTCAAACTCAACAGACTATGCAACCTAATGTGCAGTTATCTAATCAACCTAGACAACCTTTTGTCTCTGGTCCAACCCAGCAACCTGTCCAACCTACTGTTCAAACCCCTGCACCTAGTGTAGTTTAGCAACCTGGGCCTAGCACACCTCAGATTCCACCTCAAACTGCTACAACTACTGTAACTTTTGTTCAACCTACCATGCCTGTTTATGGAGTATCTGTAGCTCTGGTTTCTACTATCCCTGCATCAGTGCAAACTCCTCAAGTCTTTGTGCCATAATTCACCTATCAACCGTACCAGGGATAGTATCAATTCATTCCTACTGTACAAAACCCATTTTATCAATATCAACTGTATCCTAGCTATAGTTATCAATAGCTTCAACAACCTCAGTTTGGTCTAGTTAATCCTGGTTTTCCAGGAGGTTATAACATTCCCAATGCAAATCTGATTCCAGATTATCCTAGATATCCTCCTCCTAGAGCTAGTCTCATTACTCAAGGTTTTCGCGACCCTAACCATTAGTTACCATTTATTGCAATTTTGGATTTACCTAATTTCTCGCGCCTTACAAATGATCCAATTTACTATCTTCCGTATTGGCTGCCAATGCCTAATAAGTTGCCCAATGATATCTCGAAATTCGAGGGTAAGTCAAGAGAGGATCCGTCAAATCATGTTATGACTTATCACCTATAGTGTGCATCTAATTCAATCATTGATGATTCAATTCGATTATGTCTTTTTCAATGAACTCTTATTGGTCTTGCTACCAAATGGTACATTGAGTTACCATGAGGCTCTTTGTATAATTTCAATCAATTAGCCACTACTTTCTTAACTCATTTTCAGTTGCCTATCAGATACAACAATGGCATGGAAAACTTCACTGAAACAATCCACGTCCACATATATTTCTGATCATATTCATGAATGGCGACGTAGAAAGCATTTAGTGAAAGTTTTCATTCTATATCAAATTTTAGCAGAATGGTTCATTAACTCATTGTTACCTAAAATCACTGAAGATGTAGCTAAGGGAGGAGTTGTAACTGAAGAGCAAGTCATTTCTCAGGCTTAGTACGTTGACCTCGTTTATACGCAGTCGGGTACTTTACATGAAAAAATCCCTGATCTTCCAAAACACAGTCAAATAACTACAACTCCTTCAGGGTCTCATGCTGCTAATGGTATGATTAATTGAGTTAGTACTAAAAGAAAGAAGAAATCTTCAAAGAACTCTTCTCCTATAATAACTTTACCTAATTCCCCAAAAGGAGATTCTTCCGTTGAAGTTTCTGCTGAAGTCCATGTCGTAGAATAATCTAAGACGAAATCATAATCCAGTAGTAAAGAGGAGGGGAAGAAGAAAAAAAAATAAAATTCAAATGATAAAATGGATAAAAATGGATCTAGTGACGAAAAACGGAAACCTCGCTATCCTTGTTTCATTTGCGATGAGGATCATTTTACCAAAGAATGCCCACATCGAGCAGAGGTTTCGAAATTCGTTAAAGGTTCTCAAACACCTACTGTCTTGAAGGATCCTTTTCCTACTCAAGATAGTAATATGGTTGCTTCTTCCTCGAATGCCTCAGAAAAACCCATTATGATGATGTTTCATGTCAGGATTGTGACGCAATCGCAAGATTATGGTAGTAAAAATCCTGTTGGTGGTAAAGAAGCAGAATCTTCTAATTCAAACACATCAACTACACCTCCTCCTGGTTCTGATCCACTACAGATAGAGAAACCCAACCCTGACTTAGTAATCAAATTGCCTGCTAAAGGTATACTTCGTAAAATAACTTTCAATCCACATGCGAGAGCTGCTCAGAATTATAACATTGTTGAAGACTTAGCTATTTCCCCTTCAGTAATGTCAGCTTTGGAAGTGCTATAATCATGCCCACGACAGCATAAATTACTATTGTCTACTATAGGAGTTGTCGATATTTAGGATTTGAACCTAATAATCTTCGATTTAGAGAATAGTACACTCTGCCTACCTTAGCAAAAGGCTTTTCACATTCTAGTTTTAGTCAAAAACAGACCTTTCTTTCGGATTGTGATTGATGAAGTGGCTTCTATGTGTATTATGTCAATCCAGTGTTGGAGATCGCTTGGTTCTCCCACACTTAATCAGTCTCCAACAATTTTAAAGGCTTTTGATGGCCGAGGGTTCCATTGTTTTGGTATTTTGCAAGATTTACCTATAGGGGTCGAAAGCAAAACCGTCAATCTAGATGTGGAAGTGGTTGATGCCCCTCTAGATTACAACCTTCTCCTGGGTCGCAGTTGGTCTTATGCTATGACTACTATTGTTTCATCGGTATTTTGGCTTATCAAGTTTCCTCATAACGGAAAGATCATTACGATAGACCAACTGACTTATTTCTTAACCGACCCAGCCTCTACAGATAGTATTTAGCACATTGATAAAACAACTATTCCTTACAAGGATTTTGGCGTAGGTTTGATTAAATATTCTGGTTTACTAGGTCCTCCCAACGTATCACCTTCTATTGCAAATATTCATATCATTTCATCGAATACTGTTACTTTTGATGATACTTGGATCGTACCTTCTGATGCTGAGGTGGATTCATTTGATGGCGCAATGCCTTTGAGTCCCTTTGAAATTGCATATCAGGTTGTACAGTCATTTTCTAATTCCTGATCAACCTTGAGGATAGTTTGTTCCTGTGTCAACCTCGTTAAAAAATGAAATCGGGTGTCTCGAGGATAGTTTGTTCCTATGTCAACCTCATTAAAAAATGAAACTGGGTGTCTCGACGATAGTTTGTTCCTGTGTCAACCTCATTAAAAAATGAAACCAGGTGTCTCAAGGATAGTTTGATCTTGTCTCAACCTCATTAAAAAACGAAACAAGGATCATGGAGCATAATTCCTTGTCTTGTGTCAAGCTCGTGAAAAAATGAAAAAAGGGTTATGAGGATAGTTCTTTTACTGTGTCAACCTCATTAAAAAATTAAACAACTCCCTTTCCAAGTCGAGTCTTTCTAAGATCTCGAAAGTGAACCTTCATTCCATCCACCTTGTTGAATGCAATGAAGCTTGGGGGGCATGTACCTCGATTTGAATGCAATGAAGCTTGGGGGCCATGTACCAAGCTTGGGGGGCATGTATGTCGATTTGAGTCATTATGCTAGGGGCGTGCAATCTTATAGCAAGCATAGTTTTTCATTTCAAGCTTGTGTAAACATGAAACTGAATCCAAGCAAAGTTCTCCATGGTTTAAGCTTGTGTAAAAATGAACCCATACCCGATTTACATCTTGTGATTTCTGTTTTTATCCACTAAATTCTGTTAGATGAGCCTTGGTTGTTTCATTCCATCGCCACCATCTCTTTTGTTGATCATATGCTTTCACTTGGTTGTTTTTCCTTTCCTGAGGGACCGCAGTGATGAGTGGTTTTATTAGCCAGCCTCTTAACCATTGCATGTTCTGAGTAGTTCCACCATTGGCGAAACTAGTTGCTACCCTTTATACCACTCATTCCTCTAGGACGAGTCTTCTTTAAGCTCTTTTTTGACTCATAAAACATGAAAAGGTTACCGATTTTTTCCCTTTTTAACTCGTTAAACAGAATTAAAAAGGCAGTCCATTTTCTACTCTTTTCTAACCGTATAAACATGAAAAGATCGTCAAACTTTTGTCATTTCAAGTTTGATACTGGTTGCAAAATGATGTGTCTTTGTTCACTTTTCTACTTTTTCCGATCAAGGCTGCTAATTATGAAAAGTACTCCTTGATCGTAATGGTCAACCGATTCTCTTGACTATTATTTTATACTTTTTTGGCCTCGAGGGACACAAATTTACAAAAAAGGACCCCCATAGAGTCCTCTTTAAACCCTTTTCAGAGTCATTAAAGATGAAAAGATTGTCGAGCGCTTGTCCTTTCCATCTCGTTAAAGTATTGGAAATGTCATCCCTCTTGTATTATTTTATCCTTTTTCGGACCTGAGGGATTATTTTATGAAAAAGTACCCCCATGGAGTTTTCTTAAGTTTTTCTTCTGACTCCCTAAAATTGAAAAACACTTAGTTTTTCCTATACTGGACTCATTAAAATTTAACAGTAAAGGACCTATTCAATTTTAAATAGTAATGAACCACTCCTTCTTAGGGTTTGAATTTTAAACTAAGTTGGACTCATCCGAAGGATGAGCTTATAAACAAGCAAATGTTATCCTCCTCAAGCTTGTCAAAAATAAAGAGGTACTTGCCAGAAATGGTGGGGGAAAAGAGAGAAAAATGAACCTGTTTGTTACACTTTGTTTTTTAGAAAAGCAGTTAACCACTCTTGAACACGACACTTTTTGTCCACCTGTGTTGGGAAATCCTTTTCTTAACAGTTAATCAAACCACATTGAAAGTCTTCAGCTGGTTTCTGGGTATTAGATTTGGGTCAATTTTCACCAAGCCATCTGCAGTGTTGTTATGTGTTCAAGAGAACAGTTCAAACAAACAATTCATCTACAAGATATCTATCATCCATTTTGACCATCCATGAATCAGTCCTTGCCAATATATTTCTTCAAAACTTGATCTATGATTTCATGTTATGGGCTTGCCTACGACGGATCACTTTCTATCGACTTCAACTCATTATCTAGGAATTTGATCTAGAAATCATCGGCACCTTGAAATCTGCATGCCCTAATGGCAGCTTTCTCACCTTCGACGATAGGTTGCATCATTGACCTTCGACCGAATGATTCTATGACATGTTCGACTTCAGCTCATTTATTCACATTTCATGGATTGTACTGAGTAATTTGAGAGCCATTGACATTACTAATAGTTTCTCTCACACTTGTTAACAGTCCACATCATTGGCTGGTAATCAAGTGGTTTCTACCATGTTCGACTTTGACACATTCATTCACATGGATAGAATCATACTAGTTCAGGAAGCAGAAATCAAGACCTTGGATCTAGTTTCTACCATCTAGGCAGCAAGGAATTTTGTTATTCATTATACAATGGGTTATTCATAAACAGATGGTTGCGTCCATAATGTATCTACATATGCCTATACTCTTGAGGTATTACAAAATCATTCCTGTATCAGAACAATTTAGTAAGTTTTCTAGTCAGTTTTTATCTGGGTATGGGAATTCCTACCTCAGCGAT
>APFE030140904.1:29899-55061 GCA_000404065.3 Pinus taeda | reverse complement strand
TATAGATATATTGCATTGAATGTTTTTATAGGTTCCAACTGGGGTGTCCACAAGATGATCCTTGAAATGATAAATTACTTCACTCTTCATACATGACAGACTCTATCTCCATCTATTACAGACTTCGCACTTTAGGGGGAAATATGTTGCATTAAAAATTGTCACCTTGACATTCTACTTTATGTGTGAGTTCATTACCACTCATACTTTCCTCCTCTACAAGTCTAAAACATCAGTTCCTCATATCAAGCCTTGAAAATAAGAGAAAACCTCTCAAAATTTTGTAAAACTCTACTTCCACACTTTCTCTTTGTATCACCTGTGGTCCCGCACCTAATGGTCATGTCTCCAGTGCACCTGACCGCACTGTCTCTGTGTTAAGGTTGTGGACCCCTGTAAAAGTTAAAAAAGTGCAAGTATATTCTGAAAAACTCACTTTCAGTTATTTCTAGAAGCTTCTAGAAGGAACCTTGAGGTGGCAAGTTTTCTCTTTTAAGGTTCATGTATCTCATACCTTAAGGAGCTAACCCCTTGATGTGATGAGATTATCCCTTTGAAGGAGGATTCTATCCCTTCATAGGTGGAACTGTAACCTCCTCCTCTGCACTATAAAAAGAAGCATTGGTCTGGTTAACAGGGAGTTAGCAGCTTGATATTTTTGAGGGAAAATGCTGTTGGAACTTAGTCTTCTTTAGTTGAATTTTTATGAGGAGAGATTACACACCTCTATGAATCTCATTTGGAAGAGTCCAAGGCTTGGCAAAGGAAAGGAAATTCATGTTTCGGACCCCAGGAAGAACTTGTTCAACATCAAGGCTGAAAAGGTTGTAAGGTTCTTCTACTATTCAAAGTTAATACAAATATATTTGTTTTTCTCAATACGTTGTTATTTCATGGTTTATTTTATGGATTACTTTATCACCATAATAGCCATGATTTATAATATTTTCGATGCAGGTGCTATTTAATGTTTGCTTGTTTGTGATTGCAGGTCCTCAAAGATAACTCTTTCGAACGACTGGAGGATGACTACTACGAACATTCTTTGGATCTAAGGTAGGATCTTAACACCTTTGTATTATTTACTTATAAATCGCATAGGTCTAGAGAAAGATAGATTTGTTTGTCTGTTTATTGCTAAACTATCTTATGATACTAGGGATATCAGCCTTATCTGCAAGATCGATTTATCCGGCCAACACACTCTCTTTTTTTATTTCCTTTATATAAATTCTAATTTTCTTTTTTTAATTGTGATTTTATTTTATTTTACATTTTTTTTAATTAATTTTTTATTTTTATCTTTATTTTTTTTCAATGGCCAAAGGCCTGATGATGAATATTTGGTGGAAAACTGTTCCTTGGAAAAAAAACCACCCTTGTTATTGTTTTGTTGATCTGAATATTCTATTAAGAATATTATTTCTTTTACATAGATGACTGACCCTCATCAGTCAGGAGACTTGACCTCATATACAATTAGCTAACTCCATCACCTAAGAGACTCAATTCTATTTATCATCTCGTAAGACTATGTTTTCATATGTATCTATGAACTACCATCCCTTGAACTCCACTATGATCAACAATCCTTGCCCAAATCTGATTAGACTATCCAACTCCAATTGGATGGAGAAATTGTTCATTTCACTAAAATTTTGCAATCACTACTCCACACTCATAAAGTCACTACTCCTCTACTCTATGTGAACCTAATTTCATATATTTTCACACTAGATCCCAAGACTTTTTGCTCAACTCGATTCAGCTCTGCAATACAATCTCCAACAACAAGAAATCATCAACAAATAAAAACATCACAACAAGTATGCTCTCTACTCAAGCACAAAAAGTGGCCACAATATACACATCAACTTTGAATAACATTATCAACCAGCAGAATAAACATAACTCGTACTCATTCATAACATCAAACCCTCACTCCAAAATATGATTTATGCATAATACAATCAGCAGCATGAAACATAATGGCTATGTGCCAAATTCAGCAGCAACTCTTGCAAAAAAAATAAAATTGATTCATAAATATGGAGCTATACTAAGCTCTCCATCTCTACCAACACACTTTTCTACAACTCTCTACATCTATGATCTACAATTTGATGTTTTGAATCAATATTATGCTTAAGCAAATAAATCTACTCATTATGTTGTTATTAGAACATGCATAGAAGCATCTATGCTCTCAACCAATTCTAAAACATTCCTCCTCTATGTAGAATTCTCTCACTAACACACTAACTTCATCAACCTCACCCAACTCCAAATTGAATAAAATAAGACATGTAGGGTGAAATTCACCTTTTTGACCTAGGATAAAGAGTGCACAAATATAATGAAATAAATCCTCAACCATCACTACTTATGCATTAAATTCATTCACACCAATTGGAATACTTTTCAAACCAATTCCTACCTTTTTCAATTAACATAGAAGCCTTCTGATATTTCCAAGTCAAAATAATTTGAATGTGCCCGAGTAACGAAGAGAAATTCTAGCTAAAGACACAATCGTATTCATATTACTAGCTGATTTTGGTTGTAATTACATGCGCAGGCTTGTCTCCATGAGGTTGTAGCTTTTCAAGCTCATGCACAAGCCTACATGGGTGTGGTTGGGGCAGAGGATGGTTAGAACCCAAAAAATCTAGCTCAAAACTATCTCCAACTTCTTTCTTACCTTTATTACCTCCTGTACATGCATCCAAACCTTTGTTAAGCCTTGTAACACCACTACAAATGGACAAAAAAAGTCTCCCAAGTGTCATTTCGAAGTTGACCTAAAATAAAACAAACAAGAGTGGAAAGACTTCCAACAATTCAACTCTCGTCAACCACCTGCACAAGATGCAACACATATGAACACACTTAATAACATCCTTATCAAGCCAACACACTATTGCAACAAGTCATCTTCATGAGAATAGATGAATACCTAGTATGCCAAATCAACTAATGTGCCATCTTTACAACATGAATGAAAATTGATCCATCATCTCCATAACATGTATATTTGCCTCATCCACCTTTAGATGCATCAACAAACCATTATAACATATCCTACAACCATGTCTACTCAACCTCCAATTCCTACACTAGGTCAATCCTGCACTAGGTCATAACATGAACATAAACAACACTAGTACATGAAAAACCATCAACCATACCAATCCCATCATATGACTATCATGAGTGTTATATCATACAGTTGACATCAATGGAAACACTCAACTAGCTACAATAGTGTTATAAGGAAGGCATCGAAATATCAACTAGACTACATAGGGTTGAAATCAATGCCAACATCATCTAGTTGCAACCATGCACACCATAATGATGATCATGTGTTGGTTTCACACACACACACACACACACACACACACACACACACATGTATACAAACACACTTGATGAGTCCCATATAGTAGAATTGTTGACCCAGAAAAAGATTGAAATTAAAAAAGGTTGCCACGTAGGGACCATATGAAATTTTAAGGTTAACATGGCCACTTTGATAAAGATAGGTTGTCCTTTAATTTTCACTTTAAATCCAATATTTGAATAGACAAGTAGTTCATATCATTGGAAAACTCTCGCCAAGTTGGGCACTATGGTTATGTCAATAATTATTTCCACCAATATTTAAAAAAATAAAATGGCATGTCTATGACTAGTATATTACTAGATGTTGAGACATTTTTAGTTTAAAATGTGTTATAGCAGCTGCAACACCCTCCCAAAGTTTGGCCTACATCCAATTTCAAAGCCTCCTTTGAGAGTTTTACTTTATGACTGTACATACTCGTGTTCACTATGTGAGCTCGTGTGGATCTTCGCACCCATCTTGCTTGATCATTCCACCGACAACTTTTGCATGTTGATGTCAATGTCATGCTTGCAACCATGTTCTGGTCATACACAAGGTCTCTTCTTCGTGTGTACATGTTATGCTCTCTATGTAAAAATCTGTTGCACTCACACACAGAGTCATATACATTGTCATGCAAGTGTCATCATGGTCAACCAACGATCAATCACAAGCATCATGCTTGTCACTCACACCATCGGTCAACCATGTTGAGCATATGTGTCCGGATGGTTAGAGTCATCTTTTCATCAAGTCATGTAAGTGTGTGTTTGCAAGATCACGTATGCACCTTTTCACTCAATCACACACTTAGTTAATTTGCTGAAGTTCTGATGACCAAATTCCCCTCATACATCCGAACCTTGACCCTGCCATCGACATGATCGAATGTCACCTAGAACAGTGCAAAAGCACCAAGCAAACCATTTCAAGATGTGCCACCCGCAAGTAGATCAATCAACCTTCATGTTGGTCAACTAGAGAGTTTGACCAGGTAGTCACCCTGAGTCTAACTCCCATAAAAAATTGTGCAAAGGCTGCAAACCTTACCCACTCTTCTGACTAAGAAAATTGCACACACAAGACAGATAGACACCTAGTACCTGTCCCTGTCTCCCTCCAAAAAATGTGTAGTTTTTCCAACTAGCCCTCTAGTCATTCGACCAGCTGCTCACCCAGAAAACTGTGCAGTTTTCATGAGCAATCCCTCTGCTACTCAAAAGCCGGCTTAGCTCAGAAACTGTGTAGAAGTGATAAGCAGGTCAACCTCCCAGCATCAATGAATTTTTGCTCGCTAACAACTCCCAATAACTGATTGCCAATTCCCTTCAGGAATTGAGCAGGCCTTGCTGCCAAGCTCCAATAGCTAACTGTCGGTTCCCTCCAAGTATTGCGCAGTTTTTGCTTCCAATGTCCCAACAACTAGCTGCTAGTTCCCTCCAATAATTTCATAGTTTTGGTTTCTAGGCTCCCACTACCTACTCCTTCCAAAAATTGTGTATATTTTTTTCCCCAGCCTTCCCACAACCCATACTACTCCTCTCAAAAACTCCAAATTTTTTCCCTCGAGCTAAGATAGACCCCACAGACAGTCAGTTTCGATCTGGATTGCCCATATCCATCACCCAATGACTTCTGCACATTTTTCACCAGTAGTGCTCAGAGCCTCCATCCCATCTCGTAACTCGAAACCTTGTCTCCTCCCTCAGTCACCTACATCTAAAATGATCATGCATCATGGTAGACTAGGAGGCTTATGGATTTGATGTTATCTCGTCATGAGCGATTGCAGATACAGGTACACAAAAAAACATGGTTTGATGACGGATGAGATGAACAAAGGGAGTACACGCAAAAGAACATGTTCACCAACGGACTAACAAATGATGCATGCAAAGAGATGTGCTCACGAACAGACAATTTTGCAAATATATGTTCACGAATGGAAAGATAGGCGAACATGCGATGATGTGTTCACAGACGGATGAACATGTGAGGATGTGTTCACAAAAGGATGGATATATGAGCATGTACATTTCGCAAATGGGTGAAACTATCAAACATGCCAACATGCAAGCAAGGAGAAACGTGCAAATGCAAAATCAAGCGAAACCAACAACCATCGAAGGCTATGTGCACTTTGCCATGTGGAAGTGAAGTTGTGACACACCTGAGGACATCCATCACCCAACAACACTGCAGCTCGACATGCACACCAACAGCAGCAGCATGAGTGTACCAGCAATATCATGTCAAGTCTTTTCATGAGTCATGTCATCCACATCTCTATTGTGGTCCATATTGTCAATCAATGCAATGTAATGTGGAAGTCCAAGAGACCCACTTGTCATATCAAGAGTATGTAAAGGTGAAAGGTCATGGAATTCAAATAGTCATGAGGGAAGTCAAATAGCCGCAAGGGTCAGTTTCACCCTTGGCTATAAATACCCCTCATTTGCACACGCAAAGGAATTTTCACCTCGGCTCCTCCCACATAGCCTTGAGAGTCTGTAATCTTTTCTTTGAGGAGTAAGTAGTGACTCCAACACCTTGCCCACGGGGTTAGTGATGTATAGTGTAATGTTGTGTCTTGGAACTTTTGCTGAATTCAAAATCATGTTAACATACTAGCATGTTTTCACACATGTATTTTAATTATTGTAACACTAATCTTGAACACTTGTAATGCATGTTACTTTATCCTATGTTTAACGCTTGAACTCATTCAATTATTGTAATACATATATATTAATGATTGTTGTATGAGTTTTTAACATTGTCCTACCCATGTTGGTTACCTCCCAAGACATCAGACAGACCTTTCACGTAAAATTTCTATAACAACCATTGCACTCGCGCGGATTCCTCCATTGTGTGTTGTACGTGTTATCTTTCCTTATGAATTGTGATTGCCGCATCCGTGTGGGCTACTCTTCTAGAAGTCGTGCATGCCCTATTGTGTTATGTGTTTCTAACGAAGTTGGGGATTCCTCCCATCCAACTTGGGACTCACTCCCACCCTTTCCCTCTATAATGAAAGAACCACTGACACAAGTAACACTAGCAATCACCAGGCACACAAACCTCACTACTCGAAGACAAAGAATACCACTCTCATGTGTTGACAAGCAAGAGGTGAGGAGAATCTTTAAGATAATGGCAATCGGGCCATCATACCAGATGGGACTCACACACCAAATGGTGTGTGGTCTAGTGTTGCACTTCATACTGGGGTGATGCCCTAAATGTTGTTGGGTCCAACACCATCAATATTTCTAGTGCTAGAAGGAGGGCCACTAGTTGTATATGGTTGAACATCCCATCACACTCACTCATCAACCATTTGGTCAAGCCAGTAACTCACACTCCCTCTCACCTACGTGTGACTCTGCAGTTGGTTACTTCTAACCTCCTAGGATTGAACATGAAATTCCATATCATCACCTTCGCTCCATCCATCCTATCACTCTCCAGTTCACGAAAGCACTCAGACTAATCCCAGACATATAAAAACTTCCATATGCATCAAGGAAGCCAAAATCCACTCCCACAAGGGTGTTGTATTGTCTGTGGAAGAATAAGATCTTTGCCACACTTGATTTTCTGGCATAAACTATTGAAGACAGAGAGGAACCTCCAATCTTCTGACAGGGGAAATGAGACACCCTTGTGATCTTGGGATTAGACTCTAGTACAATAGGTGGAGGGGAAGGTAGAGGAGGAGGTAGAGGCAGAGATCAACCAACAGACTTAGAGCCAGAACCATCAAATTCTGAAGAAGAGGAGGAGGATGAAAAAGAAGAAGATATGGCTAACCAAAATCTGGAATGGATGACTCAGGGACCATTATCTCTCCCAAGTGCTTTGCACAAGATGCCAAAGCGAGTGGAGAGAATGAACATCAAGTTCAACCCTGATAGCACAGTGAAGGTAGAAGACCATTTGGACAACTTCTACCTGCAATTGCAGAACCTTGAGGTAAAGTATGATGATGTAGCATGTAGATTATTTCCATGTACCTTGGATGGTTGCGCAGCTACATGTTATTACAGCCTTCCACCAAACTACATAGAAAACTAGGGTGCATTCAAATGGAAGTTTCACGAAAAAAAAATTGATGACAAGACCCCAGCTATGTTACTCAAATAATTGGGAAGCCTAAAGATGGTAGAGAAAGAAAAAGTAGATTTCAATCAGAGGTTTACACACATATTGAACAAATTTGCAGTGGAGACCAAACCTCATGACTCCATCACTGTTGATTACTACACATCCGCACTACCAACCAGCATTGTGGAGTTTGTCAAGTGAGCTATGAAACTAAAACTATTTGAAAACTATGAAGAGGCTATTGCTATTGAGAAATACCTACACGCGATTGGAGTCATCAAGGATTATGAACCATCAAAGGACTCGAAATACGTAAGTAGAAAGTCTCAAGAAATGGCGAGCAAAGGTAGAGACATGGAAACAAATGATATCGAAACCCTCACTCGCCTCATTAAGAACTTGACAAAAGAAGTGTTCAAGCTTAAACAATGAAAAATGGACATTTTTGCTCTATGTTCTAAGCTCTCCCAGGTGCTTTTCAAAAGATGCCAAAGCAAGCAGAGAGAATGAACATAAAGTTCAACCCTGACAGCACAGTGAAGGCAAAAGACCATTTGGACAACTTCTACCTACAGTTGCAAAACCTCGAGGTATAGTATGATGAAGTAGCATGTAGATTATTTCCATGTATCTTGGATGGTTTCGCAGCTGCATGTTATCACAGCCTTCCACCAAACTCCATACAAAACTAGGGTGCATTCAAATGCATGTTTCATGAAAAAAAAATTGATGGCAAGACCCCAGCTATGTTACACAAATAATTGGGAAGCTTGAAGATGGAGGAGAAATAAAAGGTAAAATATTTAAATCAGAGGTTTACATACATATTGAGCAATTTTGCATTGGACACCAAACCTCATGACTCCATCACTATTGATTACTACACGTCCACACTGCCAACCATCATTGTGGAGTTCATCAATCGAACTGTGAAACTAAAACTATTGGAAAACTGTGAAGAGGCTATTGCATTGAGAAATACCTGCACGTGATTGGAGTCATCAAGGATGATGAACTAGCAAAGGACTCCAAATACGTGAGTAGAAAGTCTCAAGAAATGGTGAGCAAAAGTAGAGACAAGGAAACAAATGATATCAAAACCATCACTCGCCTCATTAAGAACTTGACAATAGAAGTGTTCGAGCTTAAACAATGAAAAATAGACATGTTTGCAAGCAACCATCTACCTAGACAAAGACAAGGAATTTTTTTCATTGTTTAAGCTCAAACACTTCTATTGTAGAGCTATGTGTTCCACCTTAATCAATGCACAAATACTGATTTCTGTTCATTCCATGAAGAACACCAACCTGAGAACTCTTTTTTGGATTGGAAATAAGTCATAAGCTCAGTATGCAATCATGTGTTTGACATAGAAAAAAATATGCAAGAAAAACCAAAAGACAAAGATAATGACAAATATGTTGCACCTTATGAAGCATCAAGTTCTTGGTATGTGGTGAACTTGTATCAGTGCTTGCAAGAAGTGTTGAATACAAGCACCTAGAAACAACCCCCCAAAAAAATGACTGTTACAATATTAGGAGTAAAGGGGCTCCCCTTACATTTAAGGAAGAATAAGAAAAGATGATATTGTTGTTGAGGAAGGTTGATCCATCAGCCACCCCAAAGAAGAAAAAAGAAACAAGTCCACGAAGATAGCAGCGAACAAGAGTACATCCATGAGAAGCAAACTGCAGAACAATCTACTGGACAACATGAACATCAATCTTGCCCTAGATACCTCTATGATCCTACCACCTATGGACTACAACATTGTAGATGACATGAATAAAACTTGCGCAAAAGTTAGTTTGTTCGAGTTAGCAAAGATCCATAGTTAGCGAGACATCATGTTGTGTGCATTAGGATAGACAACAATGGACAACACAACCTCTACCAGCAAGGGAGCCAGCACACCTCCCGGATCACTTTCCAATGTGCTAAACACACTCTGGATGGAAGAAGAAAACTTAGGTTTCCCTCCATTCATGCTCTCATTTGAAGTTTTTGACTATAATGTTCACAACTGCTTGGTTGATTTTGGCACGGCTGCCAATGTCATGCTACTCTCCATTGCTAAGAAGATCAATGCATAATGGAGTGACACATCCATGTGAATCATCCAACTTGATCAAAGATCTATAATAGTAATTGGCGAACTCTGAGATGTGATCATCTGACTATCTCATGATAGTCGAGTCCACCAATGCATCAACATAGTTGCTATGGACATACTGGAAGCATATGGTTTACTAGTCAATAGAGACTACTCCAGCAAGATGAATGGATATTTTTCTACAGACTGGTCACACATGTGGCTTTTGTACAAGGGAAAAAACAAACAAATCGAGGTGTTATCCGAGAGGTATATGAAGCACAATGTCACTCCCATCAATGGTGATAATGAATCATTGGCCTTCACAGAACTTATGTTTGGCAACTGCCTCCGGGAAACAACATTGGGGTGTTATCCTACACTGCTAGCTCCAAACCCACCAGACACCTAGTTGGGACTCCTTCCTTACCTAACTGATGGTAATGAAACATGTATAGTACATTATACCAATAGCAATAGTAGTAGTAGTACAAGCACATCAAATAGTCCATGTACAGATGAGTTGTGGACCATGTACTTTGACGGATCAAAGACATAAGATGGCTTAGGATCCGGGAGTGTCTTGATCAACCCATACAACAGGAAGCATCTAGTTTCTAGTAGCTTGGAGTTTGAGTGCACAAACAACATTGCTGAGTATGAAGCACTCATGTTGGGTTTGCAGAAAGCCATCAGCCTCAATACAGTCGCGCTCAAAGTGGCTGGTGTTTCATAGATAGTGGTATGATAGGTACGTAATACCATTCACTGTTTGTCACTACATCTCAAAAGTTACCAACAAGAGGTATGGAAACTGATCTCTAACTTCCAATCATTTAACATTATTGTTGTACCACGTACACGTAATGCAGCTTCCAATGCTCTAGCAAACGCAACTTCCAGAATGTCATTGATTAGGGATAGATTTACTATTAAAATTTTGTACAGACTATCTATCCTAGATAACATAACTAACTTACGTGTGTTTAATGATGATCAACAAATACTGCATTTCATGGCCAACATTAACATCTTCAAAGATGCGATGATAGATGATGATGATCATGAGTGCTATTTGCAAGCAGAATTTGGTAAGAAGAAAGGCCACCTTATCATGAAGGGTGTCGCATCATTGGAAAACCTTTATGACTTGCAAGAACATTTTTAGGGGCCAAGGAACAACAAAACCCATAGCTCCACCATGATGCATGAACCAATTAACTTGGGAACAGAACAAGATCTAAAGTTCATCAATCTTAGCATATGTTGTACACAACAAGAACGACAAGCCTTTGTCCACTTGTTCAAATAGTACTGAGATGTGTTCATGTGGACATATGATGATCTAAAAATTTATTACATGCAGATAATCCAACATGTCATTCTGATCAAAGAAGGGGTCAAGCCATATCAGCAGAAGCTAATGAAAGTACATTCGTCACTTGAACCCCTCATACAGAAAGAGATCACCAAGCTATTGGATGCACTGATCATATACAAAGTTTTCCATTCCACATGGGTTTCAAACCTTGTTCCTGTATGCAAGAAGTTCAGGGAAATGCGCTTGTGTGTTTATTTCAAGAATGTGAACTGCACCTCGGACAAAGGAAACTACCATGTGCCATCTATGGACCACATTCTACAAACAACATCTGGGGTGCATATGTTTTCCCTACTCGATGGTTTTTCAAGATACAATCAAGTTCTGGTAGCAAAACCTAACAGACTTAAGACTAACTTTTTTACTATGTGGGGTACATTCGCTTATAGATGAATGTTTTTGGGCTTTTGAATGCAAATGAAACCTTTCAGCATGCCATGGACATCACTTTTCACAGACTCATCAAATAGATTGTAGTGGATACCTCGATGATGTGACTATGTTCTCAAGAAGACTTGAGGACCGCATACACCATCTAAAGAAAAATTTTGAGTGATGCCAAAAATACGAGATTTCCTTGAATCCCAAAAAGAGTGTACTCCGAGTGTTTAAGGGGAACCTTCTAAAACACATTGTTTCCAAAAGTAGGATCAAGGTGGATCTGGATCGGGTCTAGACTATCACATAGATCCCTCACCTGGCCAACAATAAAGCCATAGAGTCCTTCTTGGGAAAGATAAACTTCCTCTGGAAGTTCTTCTCAGATTATGTGTAGATAATCAAGCCCATGTAGGACATGATCAAGAAAGATGCAATCTACATCTAGGGCAAGAGGGAAAAGTATGCATTTACTAGTATCAAGTAGGCTATTGTCAAAACACCTACACTCTACATCCTAGACTTCAAGAAGAATTTCCTGCTATATAACTTTGCCTCCTATAATTCGCTCGCTGCAGTACTCACTCAAAATGATGATATGAATGATGAACATCCCATCTCCTTCATGAGAGAAATCATGCAGTGACCGTAACTCAACTACCCCATCATTGACAAGCAAGCATATGTAGTTTACAAGGAGGTGAAACACTTCAGGCCCTACTTGTCGAAGAACCACTACATAGTCTATGTTCCTCACCCAGTAGTCCGCACTCTACTTGTACAACCAGAATTGGGTGAATGACATGCGAATTGGATGACAGGCTTGCAAGAGTCTGATCTTGAAATCAAGCCAGTTCACATGATCAAAATACATGAGCTCTGTAGACTTGTAGTTGAAGAAGTATGTGCACTGGAGAGCAAAGAAGATCTCACCATCTAGGAGTAGGGAGTTGAGATGTATGACATAAGGCAAGCAACACCTGTTGAAGATGGAACCTCTTGGTACACATATGTGTGCTAGTACCTTGAGCACGACATCGTACCCTCTCACTTTTCCATCAGATGGGAGAGGGAATTGTGCCTCAAAGCTTTAGCATACGAGTCAGTGCACAAATTGATTTATAGGAAGCACATCGATGGAATTTTTCTTAGGGGAATAGAGGCACATTAATCAAAGAAGGTATGACAAGATCTACATGACAGACCCATTAGGGGTCACTTTGCGGGAAACATCACTACACACAAAGTTATGCGAGTTGGTTTCTACTAGCCCACATTATTCAAGGATGCACATGGTTATGCCTGCAAGTGCCCAATCTGTCAACGATGCATCGACAGAACACGTAGGTTAGTAGCCCCACTTCACCCTATTGTAATGACTGAATCATTCCAACAATGGGGCCTAGATATCATTGGGGAGATTTTCCCACATTCAGCAAAACAACACTGCTACATTCTAACAACAACCAATTACTTCACGCAATGGAAAGATGTAGTTTTTCTCAAACAAGTGAACAACTAGGAGGTCATCAACTTCCAACTCCAACAGAATGTCATATCATGCTTCGGCATTCTAGTATCACTTATTTTGGATAATGCAACTTACTTTTCATCTTTAAATATTTATGATTTTGCATTACAAAGTGGTATTGTTCTAAAACACTCATCCAACTACTACCCACAAGGAAACGGTCTAGTAGAATCCACAAATAAAAATCTCATTTGCATAATAAAAAATATTGTTTTCTCTAAGTAGCACAATTGGCATACAGCTCTAATGAATGCACTATGGGTTGACTGTGTAACACCCAAACCCTCTCTGAATACCTCACTATACTTATTGGTCTATGGTAAAGAAGCCATCCTTCCACCTAATATCTACTTTCCTACACTTCAATTATCCCAAGAATCCCAAGGTAAGCCTTGCCAACTAATTCAACGTAGGATGGATACACTCCACAAGCTTCAAGAAGAAAGGATGAAAGAAAAAGGAAAATTTACACTGCACCAGAACCATATCAAGAGATGGTTCGATAAGAAGTATACAAGGAAATTTAACTTCAATATTGGTGACTTGGTTCTGAGATGGGATAAGTCCGATTAAGAAAAGGCAAGCATACAAATTTTTAGCCCCTATGGATTGGTTCATACACAGTCCATGAGAAGCTTGGACCACACACATACCGTCTACAATCACTTGACGGGAGGATTGACAACCTTCCCGTCAATGGCTAAGATCTCAAGCACTACTTCTAGTACACCAGCTCACACCCCATGCCATGTACATAGTCTGCTTACTGCTTGTTGTTTTCATTTTGTTTTCCTTGCTTACTATCTTTGTTTTCATTTGATTGTTTCACTTACTATTTTTGTTTTCGTTTGTTTGAGTTGCTTAATACCTTACAATTTTTGTTTCTAGAAATAAGAACAGCCATCTACTATGTTGTGGATTTCGAATGAGTATATGATTGAGATAAGAAGAGACTTGTGACACCGTAGCACTTGGCTAATCTTGTGTCTATCTTCTTTGTGCTTGGTTATAACCTTCGACTGATGAAGTCTTGATGGAAAATAGGAGCCATATGCAAGGGAATTTTTTGTCCAACCATGAACTTGTGTCCACACTGGGAAGCCCCATGCCTGCACTTAGCCCTCTTCTCTATGTGTTCAAGCTCATCCAACTAGTAGAAACGGAGAAGGAGAAATATAAACGGGAAAACATATATTAAGGGTCTTACATGCTTCTCTGAAGAAACAACATATTTTTCTCTCAATAAGTCAGAATCCCTCTTTCACCCCAAAAATAAATAAGTTCCTATCCACAGTTCTCTCAAAAGATACAAAGGTGAAAGAAGAGAAAGGCTTCCTACACAAAGAAGTGAAGCATGCAACTCCACCAAGGTACTGACCAGGGTTGTTGGAAGTGGAGCAATGTTTGTGTTCCTATGTGACTTCGTCAGGGTAATGTCCAGGCTTGATCGCACTAGAGCAACACTAGAGATGAAAACTTATAATATGAAAATCTTCAATTCGTGAGCTAAAATACCCTTCCCAATTTTGAAACACTGTGATCAAGCAGACCATTTTTTTGTTTGACTAAGTTTGCAAAAGGTGAACCATGTATTTCCATTGGGTAAGTGGGGAAGCCAAAATAACCTGCACAACGATTCAATACTCCTAGAAAGACCAAGGCCCTATGCTGAAAATGAACCAAAACAGAGACACTGGGGTTTTACCAATGTGTCACCAAGTGTTGTAGCGGCTGCAACACCCTCCAAAATTTTGCCCTGCATCTGATTTCGAAACCTCCTTTGAGAATTTTAGTTGATGACTACACGCACTCAAGTTCACTCTGTGAGCTCATGTGGATCTTCACACCTACCTTGCTTGATCATTCCACCAACATCTTTTGCATGTTGATGTTGATGTCGATGTCATACTTGCAACCATATTTTGTTCACACACAAGCTCTCCATTTCGTGTGTACATGTTAGGTTCACTATGTAAACATCTATCGCACTCACACATAAATTCATATACATTGTCACACAAGTGTCGTCATGGTCAACCAATGATCAATCACAAGCATTGTGCTTGTCGCACTCACACACTTAGTCACTTTTCAAAAGTTCTAATGACTAGATTCCCCTCATACATCTGGACCTTCACCCCACCATAGACTTGATCGAATATCACCCAGAATAGCATAGAAGCACCAAGCAAGCCATTTCAAGCTACGTTTCCCGCAAGAAGATCAATCAACCTTCATGTTGGTCAACCGATGTGTTTGACCCACTAGTCACCACAGGACTGACTCCCCTCAAAAAGTGCACAGAGGTTGTAGACCTTGCCCGCTCCACTGACTAAGAAAATTGTGCAGATAGGCCAAATAGAAACCCAGTTCCCGTCCGTGTCTCCCTCAAAAAATTGCATAGTTTTTCTAGCCAACCCTCTAGTTAGTCGACCGGCTGCTCACCCAGAAAACTATGTAGTTTTCATGAGAATTCCCTCTACTGCCCAGTAGTTCGCTCAACTCAAAAAATGCACAAAGGTGATCAGTAGGCCAGCCTTCCAGCATTAGTGAAATTTTTCTCGCCAAAAGCTCCCAGTAGCTAACTGTCATTTCCCTCCAAGAATTGCACAGTTTTTTCTGCCAAGCTCTAATAGCTGATTATCAATTCCCTCTAGGAATTGCATAGTTTTCGTTTCCAATGTCCTAGCAGCCAGCTACCAGTTCCCTCGAGGAATTGTGCAATTTTGGCTGCTAGACCCCTACTACATACTCCTTCCAAAACTTGTGTAGATTTTGTCTACCCAACCTTCTCGCAGCCTGCACTGCTCCTCTCAAAAACTACGTAGTTTTTCCCTCCAGCTGAGCCAAACCTCGCAGACAGTCATTGTCGATCCAGATTACCTGTCTCCATTACCTAGTGACTTATGTTCACTTTTCACCAACAATGCCTGGAGCCTCCATCCTAGCTTGCAACTCACAACCTTGTCTCCTCTCTTGGTCACCTGCATCTGAAATGATCATGCATCAGGGTAGACTAGGAGGTTTATGGATTTTATGTTGTCTCGTCATGAGTGATTGCAGATACATGTACACAAACAAACATGTTGCAACGATGGATGGTATGAACAAAGAGAGTACATGTAGAATTACATGTTCACCAATGGACTAATAAACGATGCATGCAAAGGGATGTGCTTGCAAACAAATGATCATGCAAATATATGTTCACAGATGGATAGACGGACAAACATGCAAGGATGTGTTCATGGATGGTCAGTCGGATGAGCATGCACTTTTTGCAAACAAACGAACCTTTCAAACATGTCAACATGCAAGCAAGGAGAAATATGAAAATGCAACATCAATCAAACCCAATAACCATCGAATACTTCGCGCACTTTTCCATGCAAAGGTGAATCTACGACACACCATGAGGACATCCATCACCCAACAACACTGCATCTCAACATGCACACCGACAACAACATGAGTTTACTAGCACTATCATGTTGAGTCTTGTCATGAGTCATGTCATCCACATCTCTATTGTGGGCCATACTGTCAATCAATGTAATGTAATGTGGAAGTCCAAGAGACCCACTTGTCATATGAAGAGTCATGTAAACTTGAAAGTTCATGGAAATCAAACAGTCATGAGGGAAGTCGAACAGCCACAAGTGTCAGTTTCGCCCTTGGCTATAAATACCCCCTCATTTGTACATGCAAAGGAATTTTCACCTCGTCTCCTCCCCACTAGTACAAAATGGCTAATTAGTTACTAAAACAATGACTCAAATTTGCATATAAATGACTATTTTTTAGTTGGTGACTAGTAGTAGCTAATTTACAGTATCTTATAACGCCACCAACTTTTAGTCGTTTTTAGATTAGTCATTAATTGATTGTCTCAATTTTATCATCTAGCACTATATTTAGCCATAAATTTAGTCATTAATTTAGTTATTGATTTAGTCATTAATTTCCACAATTAATAACCAAATATACAACAAAATATATTACTATATGATCATCTGAGAAAACCAATTAATGACTAAATAAATATGACTAAAATGTTGGTCATGTTATAAGATACTATAAATTAGCTACTAATAGTCATATATAAGCAAACTTTAGTCGTTCTTTGAAACCAATTAATGACCGAAGAAATATGACTAAACTTTTGTTGTGTTAGAATATATTGTAGCTTAGCTATTGATAGTCGTATATCTGCAAAATTTAGTTGTCATTTGTAATGAAAAATTAGTCATTTGCAGTAGTCATTTATATTTTTTTGGTAGTTTCATATTCATTATATAAACAACTAATTTAGTAGTTTATATTCATTTCATTTATTTTCATTAATAGTCATTATAAACGACTAATTTAGTCGTATATTCATTTTATTTGTGTTCATCATTAATCAATATTTACTACTAATTTAGTAATTTTAGAATTATTTTATGTGTTCATTATTAATCAACATAGATTAATTAGTATGATTTTAAGATTAAATTAAAAAAACATCATACAATGTGAATTTGTTCATCTAATATGAAAATTTAAAATTACATATGTTAGTTAAAATACTAAACAATATCAAGTGCAACTATAAATAAATTCAACAACATAAATTATATTATATGAAATGTCGAATATTACAATATGAGTTTCCAACTTAACATTGGTTGGGCTACAAATTACACATGAAATGTTGTTTCATCACTATAAAACATTATCATTGTATTGTCAAGTTATTGCAAGTGAATTCACCAACTATGAAGACTTGAACATCAGTCTCTATGTGTGTGTCTTATGCAAGATATTGGCTTTAAGGGTACCACTAGACCGATTCTCTTCTCTCTCTTTTTTCATTTGTCGCTCCAGTGTTAGCATTCTCTTCTTTCTTCAAATCTTGTTGCTTACCATCAATACTGAGTTCTTTTTCTGAAAACAAAAGAACCTAGAATGGAGAGTGTAAGACATGAAAGACGCTGAACACTAGAATATAAATGAAAGTAGATTATAAAGGATTTATATTACATATACCTCAACATCAACAATGTTAAATCCATTCTTCCCCATAAGAGCAAGAAAGTCAAACAAGTTTTCTTCAGTTGAGAGATAGTGGCCACTATGTGGCTAGATGACCTGTATAAACAAATTAAAGCCACCATAGAAAATAACACCTTAGTAACTTAGTATTCAACCTTCAGGGAAAAATTAGGCACAATCATGTCAACTAAGTTACATGTTAAAAATCTCAAACTGTAAATAACTTGTTAAAACAAATAATCTGAGTTGTGATGTCTAATCCTTGTGATTTTATTCGCAACAACAATTTGTTGTCTAATACATGAACTTGGTCAAGTTTATAAACAACATGTTCTCAAATAACAACATGAAAGTAAAATTTTCTAATAATCATGAAAATCTTTCAATACAAAATAGTTAAAAGGATTTCAACCAATATCGTGTAATATTAATTTCTTCTTCAAGCTTTGGTTTTTGTTTAAACAAACATAATACCAAGTACTTTCAATTTCATAGTTAAAATACAAAGAAAAATCAAAATAAACATTCAAAATACAATCAAACAATAAAGAGAGGATATCATGGAATGGACACTGCAATTATAAAAAAAAATATATATTTGTCGATCGATATCTTATCACACATTCCTAAAACATTTTCTTGCCCAAAATAACCATGAGGTGGAAGAATCACAACATTAAAAACCATAGGAATACTTACTAGAAATGTTTCCAAAGTCAATGGCTAAAGTGCCTAAAGGATCTCCAAGAACAAATGAATCATATCCAAGGCATGATCTCTATATTGTCTCCCCATCCTTTTTCCAATCACATTTCATGTAACCTACCCACACTAGAGTCAAGTAACTATCAAATGAAGGTATTGAAATTTGTTGGGTTGTGTTATATTCTTTCCACGACTATCCCACGTAGTTAACCGGGGGGTTAGAGGGGGGGTGGAGCCCCCCCTTCGTTGTGCCAATTGCGTAATGGGGAGATCATGGGGGGGTGGAAACCCCCCCGTCTGGGGGATTTGAAGGGCGTGGGTAGCCCCCCTCTAAGGGGTCTGGGGCAACGCCGCAGGAAATTTTTTTTTGGACCCTATATTAGGTTGGGTGGACCTACCTATGGTTTTGTGCATGGTTTTTGCACATGGTTTTGAATGTGATGGGTTTCGTTCCATGGTTTTGCACATGACAGTTTTCGGTCCATGGTATTGGATTCTTCAGCATGTATAAATATGTATTGTAACATTGAAAAGAACAAAATGAAAAATAAATCCAATAGTCTCTATTTTGGGATCCAGGGGAAAATATTTCTGTATATGTAATTTATGTGTTATGCTCTCGCGTTGTTTATTTTTTGTTGTTATAATTATATGCGGGTAATTTCTATATGGGGTTAAAACCTAAATTTGGTATCGAAGTTGTTTTGGCTTCAAGGGGATGCCTTTGTTGCTAAGGGGTTTCACTCGGGCCTATGGTAGACATTTTTCAATGGGAGATCTGTGGGATCAATTCTAGTGGTGAAAAAAGATGGCAAGCAGTGGAAAGATAGAGATCAACAAATTTAATGGTCAGAGTTTTGAGTTGTGGAAACTCGAGATGGAGGATCTGTTGGTGGATAAAGATCAGTGGATCATGGTAGATCTGGGTACTAAACTAATGGGAGTGTCTGATTAAGAATGGAAGAATTTGGATCGGAAGGAAAAGAGCACAAAACGATTGTGTGTCTCAGATTCAGTATTGTTGAATGTATCAAGGGAAGCTACGGTGAAGGCTTTGTGGTACACATTAGGGACTTTGTACCAATCTATGTCTCTGGTGAATAAATTGTTCCTATGGAAAAAGTTGTATAACCTAAGGATGAAAGATGGAGACTCGGTGATAAAGCATCTGAATGCATTTAATGTTGTGGTAAGTCAGTTATTGTCTATTGATATTGAAATTTCAAATCAAGATATGTGCATTAGTTTGTTGTGTTCTCTACCAAATTCATGGAATAGTCTGGTTATTGCAATAGGTAGAAATGAGACAGAAAAATATGGAGAGCCATAATGGTGATGCCTTTTCTGTACAAGGATGGTCCCAGAATAGAAACAAAAATAATTCATCGAGTGGGAGATACAAATCTAGAGGGATATCTAAATCTCTAGGAAAACCTGTAAAGGTAGTGTGCTGGAAATGCGGAAAGGAAGGGAACTACAAAAGGGACTGTGAATCTAAAGCTCCTGAAAAAGGAAAGGGATCTGATGATGCTCCTTCTGCAGAGGTGAAAACCACCTCAGATGAAGGTGGGGATGTGTACTTTCCTTCTTCAAGTACACATGTAGATCATCAGGCATGGTTGATTGACTCAGATACATTCTTTCACTTTACTCCCCATAGAGAGTGGTTTTGTGAGTATGAGAAATATGATGGTGGTGATGTCTTCTTAGGGGATGATAGGAAGGCTAGAATCGTTGGTCACAGAAAAGTAAAGTTGAAGTTGCAAGGTGGAAGGGTTAGAACACTTTTTAGTGTTCTGCATATTCCTGCATTGCCCACAAATCTGATTTTTGTAAGCAAGCTGGATGATATAGGTGTAAAAATAGTGTTCGAGAAGGATACCTGCAAGACGGTTTGGGGAGAAATGGTATTGATGCGAGGAGTTTGGATTGGAACTCTGTATAAGATGCAAGGTAGCACTATTGTTGATGGGTGCAATAGTTCTGTGGTTCTTGAAAGTGGAGTAGAAAATATAGTGGTCTCTGGAGAGAAGACCATGTTGCGGCATCAAAGGGAGAGAAGGGCCTTCGAATACTTCATGATAAAGGTATGGTAGAAAGTATGAGTAATAGCTCTTTGGATTTTTATTTCTGTGAAAATTATGTATATGGGAAGTAGAATCGGGTGAGTTTCCCCTCTAGTGGTAAGAGGGTGAAACAAATATTAGAGTTTGTGCACAATGATGTGTTTGGACCTGTGAAGGTTCCATCACTGGGTAAGTTTGTGTACTATGTATCATCTATAGATGACTTCTCAAGGAATACATGGATATATTTCCTTAAGAAGAAACCTAAAGTCTTTGATAGGTTTAAAGAATCTAAGGCTCTGGTGGAAAACCATACAGAGAAGAAGATCAAGGTGTTGAGGATAGATAATAGTGGAGAATTTTGCAGTAAGGAATTTGAAGAATTCTGTAAGAAGTGTGGTATAGCACGGAAAAATACTACTCCATACACACCTAAGAAAAATGGAGTTACAGAAAGAATGAACAAGATGTTGATGGAAAGGGCAAGAAGCATGCTTAGTGGTGTCGGGTTAGGACATGAATTCTAGGCAGAGGCGATGGAGGCAACATGTTACCTGGTCAACAGATAACCTTCATCAGCATTGGAGGACAAGACTCCACAAGAGGTATGGACTGGTAAGAAACCCTCTCTTTCACATCTAAGGGTATTTGGATGTGATGCATATGTACATGTTCCAAAGGAGAAAAGAATCAAGTTGGATAGTAAATCTTAAAAGTGCATATTTATTGGGTATAAGGATGGTTTAAAGGGTTATAAGCTTTGGAACCTAATAAAAAGGAAGGTTGTGTATAGCTGAGATGTGTTGTTCAAAGAGGTGAAATATGTTATCAAACATGAAGTCCAACCAAAGGAACCTGAGAAGATAGAGTTTGTGCTTAAGGAGGAAGAATCAGACTCTATAGAAAAAGAGGAATCAGAAGATGAAGAGCCACAAACTCCGGGTGTGAGAAGATCAGTTCGAGAAAGAAGGTAGCTATAAAGGTATAGTCCATCTACTTTCTGTACAAATTTTTCTTTATCTATTACTGATGATGATCCTAGAAATTTGAAGGAAGTAGTAGATTTAGAGGATGGAAAACTCTGGAAAGAGGCCATGGTTGATGAAATGGCATCTTTTCACAAAAATGAGGCTTGATATCTGGTGGAGTTGTCGGCTGTAAGGAAACCCATTGGTAGCGAATGGGTGTTCACGAAGAAGATGAATGCAGAAGGAAAGGTGGAGAAATACAAAGCTCGGTTGGTAGCAAAAGGTTATTCCCAAGTGTCAGGAATTGATTTTGGTGATATTTTTTCTCCTATTGCCAAGGTAGCTTCTATTGATTACTTTTATTTGTTGCTGTTGCTTTTGATTTTGAGGTAGAACAGATGGATGTGAATACAACATTTCTTCACAAAGATTTGGAAGAGGAGATCTACATGAAGCAATCTGAAGGCTTTCTAGTGAAGGGTGAGAAAGAACTGGTATGAAAGTTAAAGAAGTCTCTATATGGGTTAAAACAATCACCAAGGATTAGGTATCAAATATTTGATACATTCATATGGGGACTGGGCTTCACCAAAAGCAAAGCAGATCACTGTGTGTATTTTAAATTAATTGGTGACTATGTTATTTATCTGTTATTATATGTGGATGATATGTTGTTGGTTGGAAATGACAAATAAATTATCCAGGATTTGAAGACCCAATTGTCCTCCAAATTCGACATGAAAGATCTTAGTGCTGCAAACTATATTTTGGGCATGGAAATTAAAATAGATCGGGTAAAAAGGAAGATCTGGTTAAACCAGGGGAACTATGTCAATAAAATATTGTAGAGGTTTACTATGAAGGATAGTAAACCAGTGAATGTTCCTATTCCTGTAGGTGTAAAGTTATCTACCAAACAGTGTCCCAAGACACAAGAAAAGGAAGAGGACATGTCTCATGTTCCATATGCAGTGCAGTCGGTAGTCTGATGTATGTAATGGTCTATACTAGACCATACATTACACATGCAGTGGGAGTATTGAGTAGGTTTATGTTAAAACCAGGGAAGGAGCACTGGACAATAGTGAAGCGGGTTTTCAGGTATTTGTGTGGCACTAGCGATTATGGTTTGTGCTACCAAGGAAGACCAGTATTAGACAAAGTGTTGGATATTCATGGCTTTCTTGATGCAAACTGGGCTAGAGATTTGGATCAGAGAATATCTACAAGTGGGTATGTGTTTAACCTATTTGGAGGTGCAGTTAGTTAGATGAGTAAGAAACAATTTGTAGTGGCACTATCAACTAAAGAGGTAGAATACATGGCAGCCACTCATGCAAGCAAGGGATCAGTTTGGTTGTAGAGATTGTGTTCAAGTATGGGGTTAGTACAGGGAGCTATAAGGATAGACTATGATAGCCAAAGTGCAATTTTCTTGGCAAAGAACCCTGCTTACCATTCAAAGACAAAGCACATCGATATTCAGTATCACTTTGTGAGGGATATGATAGAAGACAAAAAGGTGTTGCTAGTAAAGGTGGAAACTTTGAAGAATACTGCAAATGCATTGAAAAAATCTGTGAGCTCTAATAAGTTCTCCTGGTGTAGAGAAACAATGGGCATTGTAGGGCTAGATAAATGACTAAGCTCTGCTGTGGCCCCTCGTGGAAAGAAACCAACAAGTGGGATAATGTTGGGTTGTGTTATATTCTTTCCACGACTAGCCCATGTAGTTAACTAGGGGATTAGAGTGACGGTGGAGCCCCCCCTTCGTTGTGTTGATTGTGCAGCAAGGGGGTCATAGGGGGGTTTGAGTGGTGTGGGTAGCCCCCCTCTACAAGGTCCGGGGTAGTGCCTTGGGAAAAATAATTTTGGACCCTATGTTAGGTTGGGCGGACCTACCTATGGTTTTGTGCATGGTTTTCACACATGGTTTTGGACACGATGGTTTTCAATCCATGGGTTTGTCATGATGGTTTTCGGTCCATGGTATTGGATGCTTCAACATGTATAAATATGTAGTGTAACATTGAAAGGAACAAAATGAAAAATCAATCTAGTAGTCTCGGTTTTGGGATCCAGGGGAAAATCTTTGTGTATATGTGTTTTATGTTTTATGTTTTATGCTCTCACATTGTTTATTTTCTGTTATTAGAATTTGTATGTAGGTAATTTCTCTATGGGGTTAAAACCTACAGCATGATCTCTAAATTTTCTCCCCATCCCTTTTCCAATCACATTTCATGTATCCTGCCCACACCAGAGTCAAGTAACAATCAAATGAAGGAATTGAAATTTTTTTTTATCTTTTATATGTATAAACTTTGAATATAATTTTTTTTGGTAACATATTAATTTGTATGTAAAGCCTTCCTGTCATGAGAATGTATCAAGCAAGTAGAACATCAAAAAAATTGACCTCAATGAGGTCCTCAACAATTTCTACCATATCAATATTTTTCTTGTTGTGATATCCTGGATAGAAAAAAGAACATATCTACAAACGGAAAAGGAATATATTACTTATGTTCAAACTATGTATATGGTGTATTCTTAGGTAAATTTTTAAGATGTCCCTCTACCTTTACCAAAGCGGATTGTAGCTTGGTTAAGCTCTTTATCCTTTCATTCAAAATCATTTTTTGCAAGATAAATGTCACACATTATTCTTTCCCATTTCTCAACATGCTAGATATGATAAATTGAAAGTCACATAAATAAAGATGAAACCGTTTTCTAACCAAAAAAATAAACAAACAATGGTCCTTTAATAAAAATTCACATCTTAGAAATTACTCTGCCACATGCTCAGACTAAAGGTGATATTCTTTGAATCCTCTTTAGGTCATATTTAATGGTGTTGGGTTGTGTTATATTCTTTCCACATAGCTAATAGGGGGTTTGAGGGGTACCCGTAACCCCACTTTATGGGGTCTGGGGCAGCGCCCCGGAAAATTTTGGTTTTGGACCCTATGTTAGGTTGGGCAGACCCACCTATGGTTTTGTGCATGATTTTTGCACATGTTTTTTTTTGGACGCGATGGTTTTCGGTCCATGGTATTGGATGCGATGGTTTTTCCGGTCCATGGTATTGGATGCTTCGGCATGTATAAATATGTATTGTAACATTGAAAGGAAAATAATGAAAAATCAAGCTGGTAGTCTCGGTTTTAAGATCCAGTGGGAAATCTCTGTGTATATGTGTTTTATGTGTTATGCTCTCGCATTTTTATTTTTACTATGATTTAGAATTCATATGCAGGTAATTTCTGTACGGGGTTAAAACCTACATTTGGTATCAGAGTTGTTTTGGCTTCAAGGGGATGCCTTTGTTGCTGAGGGGTTTCGCTCGGGCCTGTGGTAGACCCTGTCAGTGGGAGATCTGCGAGATCGATTCTGGTGGTGAAAGAAGATGGCGAGCAGCGGAAAGATAGAGATTGAGAAGTTCAATGGTCAGAGGTTTGAGTTGTGGAAACTCAAGATGGAGGATCTGTTGGTGGATA
>APFE030140904.1:17500-28384 GCA_000404065.3 Pinus taeda | reverse complement strand
TTGGATGAGTAAGAAACAATCTATAGTGGCACTATCAACTACAGAGGCAGAATATATGGCAGCCACTCATGCAAGCAAGGAAGCAGTTTGGTTGCAGAGATTGGGTTCAAGTATGGGGTTAGTACAGGGAGCTATAAGGATAGACTGTGACAGCCAAAGTGCAATTTTCTTGGCAAAGAACCCTGCTTATCATTCAAAGACAAAGCACATTGATGTTCAGTATCACTTTGTGAGGGATATGATAAAGACAAAAAGGTGTTGCTGGTAAAGGTGGACACTTTGAAGAATACTACAGATGCATTGACAAAATCTGTGAGCTCTGAGAAGTTCTCTTAGTGTAGAGAAACAATGGGTGTTTCAGGGCTAGAAAAATGACTAAGCTCTCCTGTGGCCCCCTGTGGAAAGAAAACAACAAGTGGGAGATTGTTGGGTTGTGTTATATTCTTTCTGCATAGTTAATAGGGGGTTTGAGGGGTACCCGTAACCCCACTTTATGGGGTCCACGGCAGCGCCCCAGAAAATTTTGGTTTTGGACCCTATGTTAGGTTGGGCGGACCCACCTATGGTTTTGTACATGATTTTTGCACATGTTTTTTTTGGATGCAATGGTTTTCGGTCCATGATATTGGATGCAATGGTTTTTTCGGTCCATGGTATTGGATGCTTCGGCATGTATAAATATGTATTGTAACATTGAAAGGAAAATAATGAAAAATCAAGCTAGTAGTCTCGGTTTTGAGATCCAGTGGGAAATGTCTATGTATATGTGTTTTATGTGTTATGCTCTCGCATTTTTATTTTTACTGTGATTTAGAATTCGTATGCAGGTAATTTCTGTACGGGGTTAAAACCTACAAATGGGATATTCATATTTTTACCATGATTTCAATTTGGTGCTAAATGAAATATATAAATCCATGTTATTATCAACAAATTCAAGTATAATTCAAAAAACTAATGTCTTTATAAGGTATGGAGAGAGAAACATCTTCATAACTAGGATTCTCTATTTTAGTTTGGTTTAAGTTGAGTTGGTATTTGAATATATATTTTTCTCCAAAGAAGTGAAATAGAAATATGAGAATCAAAATAACCCTATGAATTTTTAATTAATTCATATTATATATCTCTAAAATAGCCAGGTCATCCTTCTCTTTTATTTGATAGAGATTTATTGGCATAGAATAATAATGAATTAACTATCAAACACAATGATGCAATATATTAACCAAGAAATAAAAATGACATGGCTTTGGTATTTGTGTGCTCGAAGTAAATCCAACAATGGTTGTGTTCTTTCTTTATCATGAAATAGTATTGAATACAAATGTTGGTTCAAAAATTGAATTCCATTACCAATAGGAGATGGTCGTGTCGGGTAAGGAAAGGATGAATTGAAGGGCTCAAGGTCTAGATCCAATACATAGTTATCCTTATCACAACAAAATACAAAGTTTTCATCATTTTCTTATTCAAGTAAAAAGAAAAGTGAGTTTGTATTTGTGCACTTGTGATAGTATATGAAAAAGAGAGCACTAGTGGAAATCAAAGTGTGTTGTCCCATCATTCAACCTAATAGAAAACTTATATATTCAGTTGTTGACTACAATGGAAATCAAATGTAAAACCCACTCAACTTGATCTTTACATGACACAGTCATAATGAACTAGTACAATAGAAGCATGCTAACTCATAAAAAAGAGATGATAAAAAAGAATAATGGAACATTATTTCCTGCCACATAATTGGCATGAATAAAATTTCCAGATAATTCATCCAAAAAATGAGAAGAACTTATGGAAAATAACATATCATTAGTGTTTTTTACCCTCTTTAAGACATGTGGCCTAGGGAAGTAGAAGAGGCCAAATGTAGCAAGATTCCAATTGTGTGGGATATAAAAACAGAAATGTGGAAAAACACGTCTGCCAATTCACAAAATCTCACTTTAAATAATTGAACATGTTGAGGATAGTAATGATGAAAATAGATCATGTATTAAGACAAAGCCCCATATTGGTCATCAATTAGCAAGGTGGCTAGTAATTTTTACTCGTAAAAAAAAATATCATAATTAGTGTAATGACTATGTGGATCTTTTTGTGAAATTTTTTACATTTATATTATGGCATCCTTGCATGAGAGAGTGATGAAAGCTCTCCAGGTTTGGTAAAACTAGTTTCTCCTTTCATATGCTTATGTGAATGGATGGAGAGCTACCTTTCTTCGGTTTGGAAATTTAGGTGTCCCTCCCTTTCATTCAATATTTGGAGATGCCCCACCATTGAAGGAGATTGATAGTTCTAAATCAATATTACAGACATAATAGATAGATCTGGTCCAAATCAAGATGTTTCTATGGTGATTGAAGAGGGAGCAAGAATTCAAGAATTATTTAGTATTCCTCTAGTGGAGCTTGAAATATAGTGTAGGAAAAATGGTTTATCTATTTGTGGTGGTAGGGAGGTAATGTTTTTCTGATTTCTTAGCTTAGAAGAAGAAGAGAAGCATAAGAACCAAGATCAAGATGAGGATTTCAGGTATGGGTATAACTTTGCAATCGGAGGGAAGCATGCAAGAGAAAATAATGCTTATATACAATTGGGAGAGGGAAGGTGGAGCACATGTGAAGAAAGAAAATCCATATTTTATGATGATAAGGACTATATATCATTATCATCATCTAGTAAAAATGTTCAGGAAGAATCATCTTTATGGTCACAGGTTGAGGAATGTGAATCAGTGGATGCCTCTTGTAGTGGAACTTTACCAAAAAAATGTTGGTGTCGTGATGGTAGTGTCACATGATATGCCCCCAAAAGTTCAAAATATTCTAGCCAATGTTAAGGAAAATTTCTTTCTCTACTCCTTAACTCATATTTCACCCCATCCACATTTTTATAGACCAATTATCAACATCATAGAATGATCTTTTCTTTAATGGAGTCCAAGGGCTAACAATTTAAGGATATGATCAATTTTTTTTTTAAATGGATAGTCCAATCTGACTTGCAAGGAATTGGGTCTCAAACTTGCTGTTGAGCCAATGTTATTCACATGTCAAAATTTTGAGTATGACTTGGGGTTGAGTTTGAATGAGAGGATTTTGCTTAATATTGTTTAGTCAAGGAAAAGAACCAAATTTAGAGTCCATTTGAATTATGATTCATGAAGCATAGTAACAGAGTTAGTGATCTTAATAGGGCTCATCCTTGTCATGATGCGTTATATTCGAATGGCGTGAATGAATGAATTTCAAAAGGCTGAGATATGATATGAATCTTGGGAAATTTTGACCAAATAAATAACCCAAATCTAACACTTGAGATATGATATAAATCTTGGGAAATCTTAACCAAATAAATAACCCAAAATTTAAACCTAGTAGTGTGAAATCCATTGTTTGAAGTGTGGCTACTGAAGACATTTTCCTTAAATAATTTTAAAAATTAGCATACAAACAATTTATAAAAGCATGGAATTTCATTTTCAATCAAATGTAAAACTTAATAATAATTAAGGCGATAACCTGCAATGACAATCCAAAATCGACAAGGCATATTGGACAAACATTAAAAACTCATTGGGAACATCCTAATCCTACAAGTTGCTCATCTAAAGAAACCAAAGATGTTACCTTGCCTGGGAAACATGGAATGCTAATGATATAAATGAAAAAAAGATAAATAATTAAAACTAACTATTAGAACCAGTGAAAACAACGAATGATAAACAAAATGAAAGTGGGGCAAAATGTCACATACCCACTCCATGAGACTGCCATCCACTTCCATACTCGATGTTGCCCAAGACTAAGCAGGTCATTCCACTGGTTTCCACATCCTCGTATCCACATACAACCTGCATTGGTCATACCCTTATGTAAAGAAAAAAATAAAAGAAAATGAAGCCTGAAAGCCTTTTTATTGGTCAACAGTTTAAAGATTTTGAAGCGTGTATTTAGAAAGAAGATTCTCATACTAATATCCTTGCTTGCTTTGAAACTCTATTCAAATACATCACTTCCTCCAAAAAATTTACATATCATGGATCGTCATAATTCAAGTCATCAATTAAATGAAGTTCTATCATCTCTAGAGTAGGGGTGCTCTGAAGACAGCAACCTAATACATTGATTTCCCTATTGTGAAATTCAGTTATGTCTACATAAACCTGTATATACAGAGATGCGAGAGTGGGGATCTGAGATGTCGATGTATGGGATATTTTGAAAGTTCATGCATTGCATTTCAAAACTAGAATAAGCCAACTCTACACTCATTTACGAGGTAAAATACATAAATATTCATTATGAACATCATGGAAAAATACCATGGAAGAATTTTATGGTCTTTTCACATCTTATAGAAGATTAACTTTTTTAATTTAGGTAGTGTAGATTTTCATTAAGGAATAGATATGAAACAAAGTCATTACTTTGTTTTGTTTCATATCTATTGGATATACTGAATTTGCAGATAGGACATAACACTGAACCAAAACATAATAGTCAACCTAAGCTACATCAATATATGCTTTGTATAATTTTTTTATGCTATACCTAACAACTAAGTAGCAAATGAAAACATTCTTAAACATTGAAACATGTTGTTTGTTGCACATGTAAAAGAGAAGCAAAAATTATATTTTTACCAAGATAAAGTTGTCACCCATTAACAAACATTGGAGATTAGGAAGCCTCCCAAACAACAAATTGAGAAGACACATATTTCTTTAAGAAAAGGCACACCACATATGGCTAGATCCTTTAATTATTTAAATCTCCCCATCATCTCAATCAATATGTCCACAAAGAAATTGTATGCATTATCGGGATATGAGTCCATTTCTAGTATGGTCAAATTACTTCCACATTGCATATTGAGTCTCAAGATAAAGCATGAAAGCTCTTGAAACAATATCCCATTCACTCTCGAATATTTTATCATCTATGCCCATTCATCCACATACAAGGCAACC
The DNA here is from genome assembly GCA_000404065.3 of Pinus taeda. Classification (NCBI taxonomy): domain Eukaryota; kingdom Viridiplantae; phylum Streptophyta; class Pinopsida; order Pinales; family Pinaceae; genus Pinus; species Pinus taeda. Next base: position 23,403 of record APFE030140904.1, on the reverse strand, counting down.
TGCATTTATAGTGATTTATATTTTATCCACATACAACCTTCATTTACACTAGTTTCATTGTAAAGTGTTGAAAGTAATAGTAAAATCTAGACTTACATGGTTGTAGTTTGAAGCAATGTGGTTGAAGAGGTTTTGTCCATATCTAGTGGTTGTTTGATGCAAACTCAATGATTCCTCTACTGGGATCACAAATGCGGGGAGTGCACAAAAGGTCGAATACTTACAATCAAATATTCTTTATGGTTTGACTAGTTGAGTGGGGCATCAAATCAAATTGGATGAGCATACAACTACACTTCAAAATGGGTCTTAAGCAAGTGCTTTTAAATGATATCCCTTAGAAGCTTCAACACAGTAGTCAGTATCATCATACAAAGGACCACCCAAAAACAAACCATCTGATCCTGTTGAAGTTTGAAGAACCAAGTCACCCTTTTTCAAAATACCATTGCTACTTTCATTTTGAGAAATTATTTTAATGTCAACAACTGGGATTGCTGGCAGCACTAACCCTAAATGTACTTTCCTAGGCACCCCACAAAAGAAGGAATAGTAGGTTGGCACCCATCAATTTTAACAGCAACGTGCCGACTTCTTGGATAAAACAAGACCTTTTCAAAACTATTTTTCTCACTAACATTCCTTTTATCTCTCAGAAAAAGAACCATTTCATCTTCAAGTTGGCCCGGTGAGTGTACTGATATACAACAATGTTTCTTGGTCCATTATCACTTGAAACAAGTTTGACATTATTGATCATATCTATAAATGCACCCTCCTTTTGCCATATGTATACAATAATGCTTCGAGACAACTCATTTGCTTTGTGATATTAACTTGAATCAACATGCATTTCACCACTTAATAGATATTTTTCACCAGTCAAATATATAGGCTTATGGTTTAATAAATTGATTTCTAATGAATACATTCCAAATAAAATGCACAAGTTCAAGAAATGAAGCATGTGCACACGAAAGCTTCTAACAAAATTTGCTACCATCCTTTCTCAATCAACAAATTCATTGGTTCTTTGTTTGGTTGTACGATGTAAGAAGCCACAGGATGAGTAGACATAATACGCAACCAATAGCCTTTTTAGATAAACAGGATCTCTAAATGATCATAAACACCAACATTGACATCAATAACCTTTCTCTCCCAACACCAGTCATCATTCCAATCTAACAAATCAGATGAAGGTCCATGTTTTACCTCAAGACGCAATCCACCAGGTAGGAATTTCTCAAATATGAAGTCACTCTCTCATTTGTTAAACTTAAAGATTCAAGCTTCTCTGAACCTAGAATTCAACAACCAGAGAAGTGATATAGAAACCAAGGAGTCACATCCTTCCTTGCATATCACCGATCCATGGATATCAACAAGGGCCTTTATAAATTCAATGCCAAACGTTGGTCTCATTATTGTCACATCAATATGTGAAGGTGAAAATTGAAGAACAGAATCGCATTCTATTGTTGTGGTCAGTGGGGATATTCAATATTAACATGGTCGAACCTCAAAGCAGAAGTTTCCCATATCATCAATCCTCTTTAGTTGAGGCCTAACATTGTCTAGCCCATGTGTCAAACCAACTTGATGATTGCCATAATAGCCATTTGTCACTAATTTTAGGGAACCACAAATATTATAACATGTTTCTTCTATATTTTGGATTGAAGACATGTTTGGCACAACCCTAAAATTCTCCAAACTGCTAAACTCAAAGTGATCTTTCTCAGCCTTGATTGCGTAGTGTGTTGATGTTGCATGATCAAGTTTGTAATATCCCTATACATTTGTTGTATCTCTTTCTCATCCATCAACTAATATCTTAACACCTTCAAAATGGACTCCTTGAGAAGTCACCACAATTCCTCCAACTAAGAAACCTATGACCTGAAATGGCTGAGATATATTAACATGAATGTGTTCAACAAGAACCTCTATAGATGGAAGTGAAACATCAAATATTGTATTCTCAGCCTTGTAGAATGGAAAAAACCTTTATTTTCCACATGGAATAAAACTAAAAGAAAATTTTCCAATTGCATCAAATATTGCATGACAAAGCACTTGATTTGGCCAAGGAGCTTATTTGAGGGAATTTCACCTCATGGACATCATCTAGATAAAGGTATACATGAACACCTAAAATAGGGTTACCCTGAGAAACAACTAAGCCATCCATATCATAACTTGGGACATAAAATATGTCATCTACTACCAGATTTCCAAAGCCCAACTCCATCTCTATAGAGCCTCTTTAGACACTTGTTAACAGAACATGAGAATCAAATATTTGTAAGAGAATATTATAGAAAATATACTTTATAAACCTCAATCATTGTACCTCATGCGTAGCGCCATCCTAGCTAGGATCGACATTAGATATGACCTTGTATCTTCTTCCTATGTTTAACAATTGGCTCAAAGAGCCCGCTCTTTCCACTTCTTCACATTTGATTTCATGGAGGGATACTATATCCTCTGGACACTCATCCTTAAGGAATCTCCAAACTTATTATGTGTATCAAATGAAGCCAAAGAGAAAAAGATATCATGGCCTTTCCTTTTTGAAAAACATTGTAGTCGTATTTGAAATGGCCTGATATTTGTATACTACTCAAGGATTGATGAAGTTTATGTATTCATGATGGGAAACAACTAGCCTATATTTCCTTGGAGTAATATTTGTAAACATCTAACTGCCTCCCTGCGACGTAAACACATCATTAATGAGATCATTGCTGGTGGAAATGAGTTCAACGTTTACATTGGCACGACCTCCATTTATATATGGACAACTTTATGCTCCAATAGCCCCCATCACTCTCCTAGAAATAGTGAACCTGGTGAAATGAAAATTGATGTCTTCATGGCCATTGTAACGATTGCGATCCACTAATACATATTCACCCATTTAAGATATATTCACCAAGTTAGGGAACATGAATATTTCCGATGTAATTTTTCCACTCGATAATCTCAACATAAAATCCGAAATTGTCTCATTCATCTTCACATCAAATCTGAAATCGCCTCATTCATCTTCAGAGAGATCTTGAAATTTTTTTCCAGAATTGTATTAAATCTACACAAATATATTAAAAAAATTATTAGTGTGTGTTGCTTAATTACCAATCAAAATGTTTAAAACAATACAGCACCACAAATTTTTATTTCATCTCCATTGCACATAATTCACCTTCCTTCATAGAATGTATATGGCTCATAGACCTTTTCGAGGTCCTTCAATTGTTGTAACATATATTTTATAGATGATCTTAATATATTATCTTGATAACCCCGCTATCTCTACAATATGACTATCAATGATTCATTTTATGTATTGTTTTTATAATTATGGTGAATCAATAATTCTTTAGATTAAATAATGAATCTACTCCTTGAAGAAAGATTATATGCGGAAAGTATATGCAAAGTAAAATTTACACAAGCAAATTTTTAACTTTTCAAATTCCACTTATATTCATCAAAATTTCGAGTAAAAAATTGCATAGTATCGTTACAAGGTTTGGTGAACTAATGTTGTGTTCAGACCCTACCCATAATTCTCCATAGTATTAACGCAGGCCAATTGCTTCAACAATTTTATTGGGTTTCCTTTGTGATCAATGTAGGGATTACATTTAAAATATTAAAATATTATTTCTAAAAATTCTTGAATTGTTATGGGATTTACCACCAAAAAATCAACCTGATAAACCTTTACACCATGCTTTCTTGCGTGTTTGATCATGGATGCTAAAGTTGCATTCGGAACCATTTCTATCGATATCTACAATTTGAATTCAACAAAAAAAATAACACATCTAAGGGAAAAATGATAATGGTTTTTTGGGTCGAAGTTTTGAAGACATATATGGAAGATCTAATCTCCCAAGAGAAATAAATAAGAGAAATAAATAATGTAGAGAGAATGTCAAATCTAAGTTTGGAACCATCCACTCTCATCTTCCAGATATAGATGAAAAACGTAATCTAATAAAAAAAAATATGCAAATACTCCAAAAAGTATAAAATTAATTATGAAATGCTTTTTCACACTTTGTTAAGTGTTACTCACCAGATCTCGCACAATATCAATATCTAGATCGGCCAAGAAGCAAGATAGTTGACCTTTGCCATAGTGCTTAACGATGGGATCGATCATTCTACAAGCTGAATATTTGATTTAGCTCAACAAAAATGTGATATTAATCTTGTAACCATTGGATCAATCATTCTACAACTGAATATTTGGTTTAGCTCAACAACAATGTGAGATTAACCCAACATAGGATCTGAAGGTTTCCTCAACTCTGTCAAAGAAAAACTTTCGATGAAACCTCTGCATCCATTGATCCATCCATTGGTCCATCGGCCACAGTTCGAACTGCCATACATGTAACCAACATTTGAAGCACCCACCATGTCTCCATTACAAGAAACTTCAAATCTAAAAACTTACTATTTTTTTTCGGTTTCAACAGCTCACTGCATCTCTCTTTCTCTAGTTCCCAACTAATTGTCGCTAGTTCAATGCCGATAGAATCTGAAATCACTCTAATGGTTTAGATGTCGGTTTTCAGAGACACCAATCACATGGATCCACTAAAAATTCAGCTCCACGATATGGATCATTTTTATCCTCCTAGAGATTTGGTTAGGTGTTGCCTTGGTAGAAACAATGGATAGGCATTACCCTGGTAGAAACAGTGCCAACTGTAAAACAATGCCTTTACATTGCTAATTATCAAGGCAATATGATCTATAACCCCTACAGTTTAGGGAAAAATCACCGAAAACCCCAAATTTAAGGGAGTTTAAATAATTAAATTATTAGGTTTTTTGTAATTCAAAGATTAAATAAAATAATTAAAAATCTCTTAACTCTCTTTTAAAATTGAAAGTAACTTTTCATTCAAATAATATTATTTTAACTTTCAATTAATTGAAATTTATTTTATTTTAATTAATATAAACTTGTTTTTTCTGGCTCTATTTATATGTATTTTCAGATTTTTATTTAATAAATTTTCAAATTCAAAAATATAAAAATAATTATTCACCCACTGGGGTCAGATCTCGCATAAAAACGTAAACATGTTAAATTAACTTAATGTAAACATTAAATGTAAGTAAAATTCAATTTACCATTTAACCATTGTTAATCTAATGCGGCGCCATATTTAAATAATCAATACTGAATATTTTTAGTATAAACACAAATAAATTTAAAATATAAAAAGGTTTACAATAGTAAATAAAAAGTCTATGGTATAAATAAATAAAATATAAATAACCAGAAATATGGTAAATTAGATATAGACTTGTTTTTTTTTTTTCATAATATTTACTTCCTTTAGGTATGGTAAATAAATAAATAAATACAAAATATAATAACATAATACATAATATAAAAAATAGCGGGATTAGGCTAAATACAATACAAAACATATTTTTTATCTTCTACTCCATAATAAACTTCCTTTATAATTTATGAATAAAGTCTCAATAATAATATTGTTTTATTCTAGTGTGATCGTGTTTCGTGGATGACAACAATAATCTTAATACCATGGGCCCAATTACCATATTTATACAATAAAATTAAAATATTAGGTATAAAGATGTATGGTAGATAAATAAAAACATATCAAATAAGATTAAAAATCAACATCTAATTATATACCAATCCTATGGGCCAAATACCATTGTAAATAAAAGAAATATGATAAATAAATAAAATATAAATAAACAAGAGGTATGGTAAATAAATGAAACCTCTTTTTATATTTGCTCCATAAACCTCTTTACACTTACTAACACTCAAAAAATAGATTTTATTTAAGTGAAGCCTATGGGAAAAATACCATGGGCCAAATTATTATTAA
>APFE030140904.1:0-16618 GCA_000404065.3 Pinus taeda | reverse complement strand
GAGGAAGAATGAGAGATAATACTTGAGAGAGAGAAGGAGAGTGATGGGGTAAGAGAGAGGATTAGAGAGAGGGAGAGAGAGAGTGATGGGGGAAGAGAGAGGGAGGTGGGAGAGAAAGGGAGAAAGAGGAAGTACGAGAGAGAAGATTTGAGAGAGAGGAGGAGAGAGGGAGGGAGAGAGGAGGAGAGAGGGATGGATAGGGAGATGGAGTTGGAGGGGGAGAGAGGGAGGGAAGAAAAAATACATAGAGAATGAGAAGTAGAGAGAAAGGGAGTAACAATCAAGAGATGGAGAGAGACTGTGTATGTTTTGGGTTGAGATAAAGACAACGAAGGAGAGATGGAGAGAATGGGGGAAAGAAGGAGAGAAGGAGGGATATAGTAACAAAGTTGGAGGCTTAAGAGTAAGAGAGAGAGAGAGAAAGAGAGGAAGGAAGAGAGATAGGGTTTGAGAGAGTGGAGCGAGGGAGGGAAAGAGAGATGGATTTGGAAGTGAGGAGAGAGATAGAGGTAAGAAGAAATAAATATATAGAGAAAGGTGGAGAGAGAGAGAGAGAGAGAGAGAGAGAGATAAAGAGGATGGAGAGAGAAGGAGAGAGGAAAGAAGTAGGAAATATAGATAGAAGGAGGGGAGAGGGAGAGAAGGGGAAGAGAGAGAAAGAGAGAGAGAGGGAGGGGAGGAGGGAGGGATAGGTAGATAGATTGTAGAAATAGAGTGTATGTTTTGGCGATGATATAGAGAGGCAAATGGAGATAGATATATAGATGGAAAGTGAAGAGATGAAAGAAGAGAGAGATGGAGAGAGGGAGGGAGGGACAAATAGATTGATAGATATGAATAGAAATAGCATGTGTGTTTTGGGGGTTGAGATAGAGTGGAAAACAAGGAGAGATGGAGGGAGATATAGATATATCGGGGCGAGGAGAGGGAAGAACATTTCTTGCACTAGATACATTGATTTCATTGTAGACAGTGATTGTTGGGTCCCCATAATACTAGTGATTAGGCCATTAGTATTGTAGTTTTACCCCTTATTAATATTTTTGTGCCTCTATTGTGCCCATATTGTTACTATTGTGACCCATAGAAGCCCATTATTGTTATTATTGTGCCCTTACATTATTATTGTTATGTAGGCTCTGATTATGTTATGACCCCCTAGACTCCTATATATATAGAAAGGAGGTCTTTTCATTTGTATCATCCAAGAATTGTTGATTTATGTAATGTAAAGGAGGTTGCCCCCTCGAAGAGGCTAAATTCTAAGGCATTGATCTATCTTTTCTATATTTTCTTGAGCTGGTTTCATAACAGTGATTTCTAATCCAATTTGATTTCTTGCACTAGATGCATTGATTTTAGTGTAGATGTTGATTTCTAATGATATTTGATTGCTTTCACTAAATGCATTAATTTCAATGTAGATGCTTTATAATCCAATTTGATTTCTTTCACTAAATGCATTGATTTCAATGTAGATGGTGATTTATATTCCTATTTGATTGCTTGCACTACATGCATTGATTTCAATGTAGATATTGGTTTCTAATAATTTTTTATTGCTTGCACTAGATGCATTGATTTCAGTGTAGATGGTGATTTTTAATCTTATTTGATTGCTTGCACTAAATGCATTGGTTTCAATGTAGATGTTGATTTCTAATTCTATTTGATTGCTTACACTAGATGCATTGATTTCAGTGTAGATGTTACTTTCTAATCCTATTTTCTTACTTGCACTAGGTCCATTAATTTCAGCGTAGATGTTGGTTTATAATCCAATTTTCTTACATGCACTAGATGAATTGATTTGAGTTTAAAAGTTGATTTCTAATCTTATTTGATTGCTTTCATTAGATGCGGTGATTTTAGTGTAAATGTTGTTTTCTAATATTATTTAATTGCTTACATTAGATTCATTAATTTCAGTGTAAATGTTGATTTCTGTTTTGATGTAGTTGGATGTATGATGGTACATTAATTTTAAAGTGATTGGATTAACATTGTGCATTGATTTCAGTGTAAGATCAAAAAATTATTGACAATGTACATTGATTTTTGTGTTATAGTAATTCAACCAATTAATATTGGAGAGAAGGAGAGACAAGGAATGATGTTTACTACAATAGATTGAGCTAAATATTTAAATGGTTTATGTTTAACCTGTCCTTTTCATATAATCGACATGAAAATATGACAATCAATATGAAAATATGGCAAAAGTAAATAGCATGGCAATAAGAATAATAGAGGAAAATAGTTTTAGATTAACCACAATGAAGACTATTTGTAATTGACTATATTCTTATTATTCACATTTTCTAACATTCAACACTATTACATGGTCCCTCTACATTTAAAATTTTTTATTTCATCATTTTTCATCATTAAATTTATTATCATCACAACAAACTGAGGCAACTAATCAAATTTAAAATTAAAATATACAGATTAATCTAAGACATATTAGCATATTTAAAATGATTATATTAATATTAGATGAATTTACTATTATTGATAAAATTAATCATGTGTTCGTTGCATTTTCTTTGGTCGCACGTGACTGAAACCAGCCTAGATCCATCTTAACTTTGGACCTATCAAGCACCGAGAGGGATCAAATCTCTTGAGGTACAAGCCTTTCCTCAAGTTTTGCACTCAAAAAAGAGGTTTTCACCTCAAGAGATGCGATCCCTCTCGTCACTTGATAGATCTGGAGTTAAGATGGAACTAGGATAACTTTATTTTAAAATTGAGGAAATTAAAAATATTTTTTAAAGTAACATTCCATTAAAACAATAATTCTTTACTTTCAATTACATAAATTGATATAAAAATAGCTTGGATCTATCTTTATTTTAGATCTTAAATTTGGATTTACCAAGGGCAGAGGCTTCGAGGTGATTGTGGTAGTGGATATAATGGATCTTTAAGTACAAACATGCTATAGTTGTCTATTCTCTAATATACAAAAACATAATAGTAACAATAATAATCTTATTTTTTTTAAATTTTATTGAATTAATTATTTATCAAAATTAGATTTTATTGAAAGCACATGATTTTATTGGAAGTAGTTTAGGTGATGGAAATAAAGTAAACTGGTTTTCTTGTAAGCATTTTCTAAATTGTATCTCCATTGAAACACTCTCATAGAAAAAAAACGTCTTGACCCCACCTATCAAGCAAGCCACCCAATGTCACCTTGGTGGCCTTCTTTCACTCTTTAAACTACGATAAGGATATCCTTATCTACGGGGATCCTTAAATATCGACCTAAGCTAGGATATGAAAGGAAGTTCCTTAATGAAGACTAGCGATTTGACACTACTCACTCTCAAAGTAAAAGGTCAAGGATAAGTGTGCGAATAGTCAAACAAACCATGAATTATTAACAAATTTTGAATGATTTTGATTACACAAATATGCTTATTCGTGCAACCAAATTATACTTGAAAAATGAAAGATAAAGCTTGCTCAATTAACCATGTAGCATGACATACTAGTGAATCATATATACGATGGCGCAATAAAAATATAAAATGAATCATAAATTGTCTATACAAGGCATTTGATAATTTATTCATCATATTCATGAGCATTGGAGATTGAGAGTTCATTATCATCACTGAGAGACCCTTCCACAATTAAGATATTAGACACCAACAATGCTAACTTTGTATGGGACAATGAAGAGTTATGTGTTTGCAATGATAAATAAAGGAAATATTCAAACTTGTCATTGTTACTAAGGACAATGAAGACAACAAAGTTGAATGTGGAATAATTACACGTTTGTAACATTCAAATGTCATCCATTTATCATCATGCAAGTTGCACAAAGGAAATTTGGTAGTGGTACTAAGTGAACGTTCTTTGATCAAATTTCATACCTTATCCTTAGCACTACAACTTTGCAAGACGAAGAAGAAATGTGAAATATATGTGCAACCAACTAAATAAGTTGGAAAGGTTTTTGTAGCATATATAGGTGGTCATGTCGTGTTGCAAGACGAGGTGTGGGCCCACTCCCCTTTTAGATAATCTTTCAATCATTGAATTTGACTCCCTGTGAATGTGATCATATGATATGACCCTAAAGATTCTAATAAAATCCATAATTTTAATCATCCTTTGATCCAATAAAAAAGTGTACAAGGAAGTATAACCTTTCACCCAATCTAAAACAACCTTTGAATCCCCTATGACTTGTAAGTTTAGATTGTTGAAGTGATGCAATTAAAATGAATAACGTAAATGGATAATTCATATTATTGTAGTTTTTGTTAGGTAGTCATATTTTTTTCCTAGACTAAATTAGTCATTTATGTTAGTCATTTTTAGTTGGGTCTCTTGATATTGCTAGTTTTTTGTAGTATTTCACTTGAAAAAGTTGTGGTGACTAACCTTTTTAGTCACCTAGTCACTAATTTCACCATTTTCTACTAGTGCTTCCTTACTGTTCTTGACACATGATACATACTTATATATAAAATGTGTGCTTAAAATTTTGAGACTTATACGCCTATAAGTCTGTTGATCAATCCTTATTCAAATTTGAAAATACACATAAAAAGTGTTATCTCGTTGATTTTATATTTGGAAATCAAATCAAAGAAATTTGATAAATTTAGACTTTTGCTACTACATGTTTGACCCATGCCTTTCACCATGCCACTGTGTGATTCCTTCAGTGAATGAGCTTGAGTAAATAGGGGGAGATCCATTAGGGGATCAATACTCAACTACGCATGTGCTTATTTGCCTCATTGGCACACTAGAACCCTGCAAACCATGGATGTAGTTGTAGATTTATAAAATAGTTGCAGAATCATGTTAACCATCTAGCTAATGTAATCTTTAACATAACAATAAGCCACATTAACGAATATGAAAAATAACACATGTAATAATTTTTACCTTATCAAAACCTTCGATTTACTACTGTTATCGAGTTGATAATCATGGTGAAAAAGAGGAAAGTGGAGGCAAAAGGGTGTCAAAACAAAATGATTATAGAACTCTACACTAGCATATACGTTGTTGCATGTGGATCAATTTTTTTCAGTTGCAGACTCTATGAATAGTTTGTTTGATTCAATGTCTCTATCATCGCTATGATGATACATGTTAATGAAACAATTGTATGTTAATATTATCCCACCATCCCATATGAACTAGTAATATTTACTTATTTATTTATTTTAACCAGAAAGAGAAAATTAAGAGTTAATGAGTGGATAAAACGTCAAGCTCGTAGTACAAACTATTACTTAGTGAAAAAGTGAAAAACACACTTAACTGAATCAAAAAGTGAAAAACCTAATACATTCACCTAAACATCTATCAACATATATTTGCAATTTTTTGGTGCAAATGCTCATTTTAACTATAATAAGGGCTATGTAACTTGGTTTATTTAATGATTTATTCAATAAGTTAGTTCATAGTTCTTTTATCTACTAATTCACTATAAGTCTCTATGATTGAGCTCTCTATGATTGAGCTACATGTTCAATGTACGTTATGTAGGTTCATGTGGATGACTTTGGCTTTTTCAAAATCCCTAAGTGATGTTTCAACATTAATTTGTTTAGAAAAAGAGATGGAAAACAAAAATTGACAATTTTATATGATTAAACTCTTGCATTTTCTTTCCATTACTCCAAATGTGATATAATTTAGAAAACAAACAAATCATCTTTAATAATATAAATGCTATGAGTTCTAAACAATATTTTATCCTCTATGTTAGTTCAAGTGAAACCCATATTTCTTATAGTTATATCTATATTCGCTTTATTGTGGAATTTAATAATACAAATCAACCATTTAAATTTTAAATTTTTTTTATCCTATTTCTTATTTGCATTTTTTAGAAAGGGAAAATTATTTATTTCATACTTAAATGAGTTTTTCCAGCTAGTTATAGTTTTAAAATATATTGTTTATTTCATACTTAAATGACTTTTAAGCTGTTATAGTTATATTAAATAAAAAATAATATTATAATGCCTTGTTATGTGATGAAAAGGACCATAGTATATCAAAAATGTTTTGTTGGAAATTAATATAATTACTATGATAGAATTATATGAAACAAAATATCTATAATGATTTTGAAATTTATTGATTAAATTATATCTAGAGTTGTTAGCTAAGTTTCATATTCGTCTTAGAGAAATTAATTAATTAATCATCACCAATTATGTTGTGGGAGAGTCTCCCGAAATGGTTACAGGATCATTTTTCTCTTCACCGCTTCCATGGAAGTCGAAATATGTAAGTTCTTTAACAAGAAAATATACTCTACTCTTCAGCTTTATAAATTGCAATTGCAAGACAACGATGTTGTGGGATTTCTTATTGTACCTCACTTCTTTCTACCAAAACCTTTCCCATGATGGTTTTGATATGCTAATAGTCGTTAATATTATTCATATACAAGGTTTGTCTAGAGCATGTGTTTTTCGGGTCTTACATGTAATGACCAATATTTTTTTGTACCCTTGCAACAAATTAGAAACATTATTCCACCCAATCCTCTTCCTTTGACACATTTATTTTCTCCCTTGGAACATGAAATGTGTGTTCCTAGTATTGAATAATAGAGGATTTAGCATTAACTTAAACCCTTGAACAAGGAAGCTCTCTTCCCCCCACAGTGCTTGTGGTGACATTGAGAAGAATTTGGATGGAAGATAACAAAGAGTAGCCCTGAAATAGAGAGAATCAGTAGATAGCTATCAAAAAGAGGGATACTATAAGAAACCAAAACTGACAATAACTTCCATCCAAAATAATGCAATGAAAATGGGTGGGAGAGCAAAGACAAGCAACAATGAAAAAAAAAGATATGAAAATTGATGAAGTGAACTAAGAGGAGGAAAACCCAAGTTGTCAAATTAAAAGGGTTGCTTGATTACTTTTAGCAAAGAGGGTTTCCTAAAGGAATGGAAAGTGCAACTAGAGAAAAAGGAAAAATAGAGGAAACTTATCCAATCAACATAGAAAGTTGGATGTCACTTTGAAAACAAATAGCTTTCCAAGCCCTATATCCTTAAAATTGAAAGCATCGTCATCATCATTCACGAATGCAATAGATCAAAATTACAATAATTTTGAAAAAGTGGCACGGAACTCCGATGACTCAAAATTGAACTTTAGATGATGTCCCTTAATCACCATCATATTCATGCTAATAGAAAGACTGTATAAGGGACTAAACTAACTTGTGCTCATATCGTAGGTGGTGACACTTGTGAGTGACATTATGTGGGAGTCTCATAGAATACACCTACGATGGGGGCAATATAATATTATATTATTAGAGATGCATTTATTTGTTTAAATGTGAATTCATGTGATATCTTGGAACACTCCTTCTATATGGAAAATATAACATTGGTCTCTTTTCTCATGTCTTTTGGGTCATTATTTCACATAATATTATCACCGCATTAAAAAGCCATAAAAAAAATTGTATTCACTTCTTTAGTGTTAGGGTTAGGTTGTTAGGCGAGCAATAATGGTTTGTAGCACATGGTGTTGTTGGTCTTTTCTCATGTCTTTTGGGTCATTATTTCACATAATATTATCACCGCATTAAAAAGCCATAAAAAAAATTGTATTCACTTCTTTAGTGTTAGGGTTAGGTTGTTAGGCGAGCAATAATGGTTTGTAGCACATGGTGTTGTTGGTCTTTCTTATTGTACCTGCAATATTACATGCAATTAAAGCTTTTAAAAGGATTAGGGATTCTTTATTGTAGTGTGCTAGAGTTGAAAAAGAAAAAATATATTTGGGATGGTTTTGTGGTGTTAGATATATTTAAAGAACATGATATTAGAGTAATCTACTACTAAACATGTGCTATTACGTGCATTTAAAACCTTAAATAAGATTAATATTTTTTCATTGTGGTGTGCTATAGTTGAAGAAGCAAAAAACTAACTTGGACGGGTTTAGGGTGTTGTATTAGTTTATTTTGTTCAAGTCCAAAGGCAATTACCCAGTTGACATTTTCCACAGTAAATCATGTTGTCCGTTGCTTGTGTGTGTGTTTTTTCTCTATGTATGATTCATTCACATTTGTTTTTCTTGTATTTTTATCTCTAATTGGTGCTAGAAGGAAATGAATGGTCGAAGAGGAGAAGTTTGTACTTGGTGAAGAAGGTATTATAGTGTTAGATGAAGTTGTAAAGGGGTCAAGAAAAGTGCATGGAAAACTCATTGGTCACTATTTTTGTAGAAAGACTTAAAAGGAGAAGACTAGAACCAATATAGAGAGAAACTAGATGAAGATGTTGGTTGTGATGCAGTGACATAAGGGGAGCACTCAAGGTTAGTTGGTGTGAATGGGAGAGGATTACAACATAAGTTTGAGGGCAAAAACCCAAAAAAAGATACTTTGGAGATGAAGTTTTTGTAAACTACATGTATATGGACATACAACCATAAGACTTTGTTAAGCATGCATGCCCGTAATCGTAAAGTTTAGATGTACTACCAAATAAAGTTGGAGGAGGGTCGAGTTAATTCATTAGATAGTTTATCTTCTTCATTGTACCATGTGTGGTTGAGAGGCACTCTCCAGCCCATAGTCTCGTACATATGTAGTAATGTAATATCGTGTTTAACATTTTGATTACATCAAATTACATAAGACTAAAACTAAAAATAAAATAAAATAGACATAAAATTAATAAATAATTATAATGATAATTAATAATTAAATCTACTTATCTCCCTCCTAACTCCCATGTACCACCAAATAAAGTTGGAGGGCCAAGCTAATTCATTATATATTTTATCTTCTTCATTGTACCATGTGTGGTCAAGAGGTGCTCTCTAGCCCATAGTCTCCAATTGCAAAAGCAATAAGCCGAGTAATACGCGATAAAGTTGTTCTGCCCTCATTTCCAATTCCTAAAGCAATAACCCCAGTAATACGCGATGTGCATGCGTAGTTCCTCCAACTGAGTGGTGTTGTGATCTGTCACGATGGCGCTCAAGGTTCCTGAGCGTAAGGATAAAGCGTTGACAACGACGGCCACCAAGTGCGTCGTCGCACTCATATGCACATGAATCCACATGTCTTTTCAGTTTAAAGCTGAGGACTAGCAGCTGAATACATGCCTGCGGATCAATCTTGTTCGCTACCTCTGCGCAGGAACGACAGAATTTACAGAAAGGTATCGTTTAGTGTTTTACGTTTTCTTATCTTCTGGGGTGCTATGCAAAACCGTTATGGACGTGGAAGAGATTTGGTATACGGAGGGCGATTTTACAGCGGCAATATCTGAGCCGCCTGCTGGGCCGGAGGAGAACTGAAACCTCGATTAACGCGTCCGCTCGAATTCGATCCGTGAAACTGGATGTCAACCTGTCACTGGCCATGACGTCAAGGGGTCGCAAGGCGTGGAGCCGAGCAATCCTTGAAAAATACTTTTCCAGACCGACGAAACCCCGCTGCCAACTACGAGTAGTTAAATCCAGATGGAATGTCCACGGAATAAGGAGATCGGCGTCTGCCGAAACCAGGCCGAGCAGAACGGGGCTCAAATCGGCTTCCAAGACCGAGCAGAACGGGGCTCAAATCGGCTTCCAAGACGGGGTGTAATTGCGGGCAAGTCATGCCATCGGGTCATAAATGAACGGCAGGTGTATATAATGAACGGCAGGTGTATATGGTTACTGTTCGATTTTGCTAAAACCCAAATCTAAACTAATATTGAAACTTTCATGTGTTTTCAAAATCACTTGCTTCAATTAAATTATACAAAGTTAAATTTACTATACACAAAGTGACTTAGGTTTATATTTATTTAATCAATAAATTCAAACATATATTTTATAACTTATTTTTCAACCTATACACTGATTAATACGGCAGGCTGTATATATACAGCCAGTTAAATTTAAACAAATACATTATCTAAATTTTTAATTCTTTTTCCGTAGAAAAATAGTATTTTCAATTAAATTTTACAAAGTTAAGCTTACTATATACAAATTGACTTAGGTTTATATTTATTTAATCAATAAATTCAAACATATATTTCATAACTTATTTCTCAATCTATACACCGATTAATACGGGCAGGCTGTATATATACAGCCAGTTAAATTTAAACAAATACATTATCTAAAAATGTACCCCATTATCGGCTAATGACCTGTTATATATTAGTTACCCTTCATCTCAATCCTCACAAATAACGCTTAGTTTTAATTAGTTTTGTGATGTGGCTTCGCGCATTAAAATGTGAGTGGTCACATGATTCTCCACGCTGATGTTCTCTATTTAATGCGATAGTCAATTTCCCTCATTATCGCATAACAATTTGAAATAATTTTTTATAGCTTTTTTTGTATACAGAAATCCAGAAATCCTCCACCTCAAAATATTCTTCATGATTATGTAGTTGCTCCACGCTATTCCAATGCTTATATGACATTTGGTGGAGACAAAGAGTAGGTCCGACGATATCGTGTCGACAAAGATCATGTTGGTACTATGTCTGATCCCAAAATACAGTTACGGTAAAGATGCCATTTCGCCATCATTAAAACATTGAAAATAATATAAAATGGTTTATTTTTTAAAAATTAACTTATAATTCATTAAATAATATAAAATAATTATATTAATAAACTTTTTATAAAACAAATTTTAGTGACATCTGCCTTTTGATTCCCTTGGAATGCCAAAAAATTAAATAAGAGATTAACAATTAACTAATTGGATTTTCTTTGAAGTTACAACAAGGGCATCCAGTAATTTTTTTCATATAATATCTTCTAACGCGAGTTGTTATTGTACATTCATTTAATTTTTATGTAGTGTGTATCATCCATCATTCTAAGGAAGAAAAACACGTCGCGCGATTCTATGCACGGCATATGTCTTTGTCCATCGGATTAACCGGACGAAACAACCATGTTATCGGCACAACCTATAAATCGATAGCCATGCCTTTTTCTTTGTGTCTATCGGTGATTGATTATGATGTGAATTCTGCACATTCTCTTTCCAGCTAGTGGTTGCTTCGATTTATCTTTATAAAAGAAAGGTTTGACAAAGACAATTGTTGACAATAGAATTGACTATTGGACAACCCCTATTATTTCGGTGGAGTGACATGGCCATTATTATTATTCTCTATAATGAATACACAGTATACAGATATTTGTAGTGCCAGTCAGCCACAACGTACACCTTCTGGTCTGTTTTTTTCTATAAATATTGTTCATGACTGAATGACCATTCATGTATTCTTTATCGCGAAGGTAATTGTCCGAGAACAAACGTGGTCTCAACCAGTTTATTTGGAAATGAAAAGTAAATTACGACATGCTTACTGGAAAAACTGGATTGCGAATACAACCATCGTTAATAATTTGCTTAATTATTATGTGTAAGAATTTTCAGATGTTATAAAATTTTCAAATTTAGATACGTATACATGCGTTGTTGATTTTATAGCGAAAGATATTTTTCTTATTTCGTTTTTGAATTTATTTTTATAATGAACGCTAAAATGTAATTTCTATGTTTGTTTCCTTGAAAAGGAAAGAGGGAAGGGAAAGTGACTTATTTCATAATTATTTGATATGGTATGATTAGGATCATATAATAAGTCTAAAATGCATATTATTGAACAACTTATTGGAAATGGAAGTTAACCAATAAAGAATAGAAAAAATATCTTCTTTCAAATGTCCTCAGCGTAGAGGAGTTTGTGTTAGGGTGTATCTGCTACTCACTTCTATTAGAAACTGAAACATATTAGACACCTACACATGCAGGGTAAATATGACATTAATATTGATCAATGTATACGATTAATAACCAATTGCGATCTTAACCCCAACCCTATTAGATTTAAGAGGGATTAAGCTTTTCTTATAATCAAAATCATATAAATGGAATATTTCTTTACATTCTAATTTTTGTGAACTTTTTTTGAGTGTTAGATAGACCTTGCATGTTATTACATTTATTGTAATTCTGCACTTTAATGATTTTGCTCATTAATTTTTTTATGGAACGGTCTAAATTGAAAGATGCCAATATATCTTGTGATCTTCATTCTATTATTCAGTTAAATTGAAAATGATAACTACTCTACATATCTAAATCAAATGTTCAAACCATACTTAAATTAATTTTTTACAAAATATAATTAAAATTTTACTGTCCATGTTGTTGATAACCACCTATAATAGTTAGTAAAAAAGAAAACTATTCACATTGTCAAATGTATGTCTATTCAACCATTTGTCAAATGTTTCAGCAACTTGATATGCTTTACAAATTACCTTGACCTCAGTGGGTGCCTATGCATTACAAATTCCTTTGTTCATGCCTACGTGGTCGTTTTTTAATTGTTTAATGTCTAATATATGTTAGTGGTTTTATAGGAGATCTCATCCATTAGTATGGCCAGTGTTTAAATGCATTCAACACTACTCTTTAGATGACTGAAAACCATTCGGTAAATGCAATATTGTTTTTTTTTTTAATGTATTTAGAATGAGTTATGTTGGGCTTGATAGTGGAAAAGTCATGATTGATTGGAGTTAAAGTTAACGGTAAAGTTTTTATGTTGTAATAAATAAATTTTATTAACAAATAAAAAGGTTAGAACTACTTGGAAATGAAACAGTAGAGTTAAAAGATTTTTGCCAATAAAGTTGGAAAAAAAATCTCATTAATGGATGAGATGGAGATAAATATTCGATAATAAGGATTCCTGAAAGTTTCTAGGAGGTTATACATAAGATTTAATGAGATAGGAGAGAAAGATACATTAAATCACTTAGCTAGAGAAAGACACTAAGTATGGGGGAATAAAGTGTTGCAAGAGAGAAAAGTGTGCTTTAAAGGAAAAAGAAAAGGAAGAAAGCCTAGGCAAGTAGGTTGGCAGACACACAAAAGCATGACACCACTAAGAAAAAAATATGCTATGGAAGAAAATGTATAAAATACATAATCAAGGAGCTTAGAGGGGTTGTTGATTCCATGGCAAGTACATCTCAGCTCAGGGTGAACTAAAGGATTTAGTTAAGGTTGGGAAGAAAAGACAAATTTCCCAAGTGTTATCCTAACATTGATTATGGTTAAATTTTATGTTATGATATTTTTGTTATAGTACTTGGATATTTGCAAATGGTATTTGAAGAACATTTTTGTCATTAATTTGATTATATTAGAAAATAGATATCACTACTCAGCTAAATAGGTATAAAAGTTAGAAGATTCTGGATAAAAAGAAAGAAAATGATATAAAAGTTAGAAGAGAAAGAAAATGAGATGAAGCTTAGATCTATACGTGTGACTGTTTTCATGTCTGTGATATGGTATCGAAATCTTTAACAGATTCGTTATCTTTGAAGTATGTGTTATGTGATAAGTTATTGTTTCCGGAAAGCTACGTATATTTTTATATATATGGAAGAAATAATATACGGAAGAAATAATAGTTAGATGTATTACAGAAGGCGAAAATTAGTATATGCCAGTTAGGGTGGAAATAAATTAGGGTTCAATAAGATCTTAGGGTCACATTCGGATGACGAAAATGTATAGGCATAAAACGTGGGTGTATGTGAATCATTCCATGTACCTTGAGCATTACAGGTTATGACCCATATAAACGAGGAAACTAATGTGAAGTACGTATATAGAGATTGAGCTAAAGGTCGAGGCAAGAAACCTGTTTAGTAGATCCGGATGGGGCTACCGTATAGTAGGAATAGGAACTTGTTTTTATTTTCCCCGGTGTCATGTTTTATGGACGTGCAGTCATTTTTAATTTTCTAATATGAACCAAAATGTAGTTGTAGAACAACTGAAGAAAACAAGGGAGCCACTGCCGTGGCGGTAGTCCCTGCCGAGGTAGCCCTAAACGGTGATTGAGAGAGCCATTATGTACATTATCCATGATGTGGCAGTTGCAACGTGGAAGCCTGATACTGAAGCAACGTGGAAGCCTGATCACCGTATTTAATCGTATTTACCTGCTCTTTCATTTTAATTACTAAATAAACCTTTGTAGTATGTACGCAATAAGGTCTTTCATTTTAATTAGTAAATGATTCTTAAATTATTTCAAACTTTTAAATTCATTAAAGGAATTGGTAACCCATAATGTAAAATCTCGGGACTATAAAAATTAAAATCATAATATTTAATTAACCATGGAAAAAAGTATGGCTATTAAAGATCATAGTATTTAATCAGCCACGGGGAAAAAATGGCTAATGTGCCTTGGAGTTTACACAAATGGCCTACCATTTACACATATGGGTGTGCCTACGAATGCCACCCACATGACATTGTGATTTGTATCTAGAGAGACAGAGGTTCAAGTACAGTCCGCATGACCAAATTCTTTGTTTCACTGTTGGCAATGCTGAAGCCATCTCGGTATTTGTAGAGGTGGTAAAAAGCTCTCAGAATGTCGAAAGCATGCTTCTTGGAGGAGATGGGAACATTGCTGTCTGGTTTCAGAAACTCCCAATTTATTTCTTTCATCTTTTCCTCTATCATGCTCTTTATGTGATTCAGAGCATATTCCTCTGTTGCTCTAGGGTTGTCCTTCATATAACACGATATAGATGAAGCTTCTTCACCACGGCTCCGCTCGGCTTGCATTCAATATCATCCAATTTCATTTCAACTCCAAATCCAAAAGGAAAAACAGTTAATTGCGCTACTTTATGTTTGATTTGAGATAGAAGCAATATAGAAGCTGCAATGCCAATTTACCTGGTAGCCGCACACGTCACCTCGTAGTCGAAGGATGGAAGATGCCGCGTCATTGAAACTGGATGGGAAATCAATCTCCTGCAGGACATGAAGGGGGAGGGGAATATCCAACGTGAGAATGGGCTGCATGAGTTAGAGAAAACTCACAAGGGAGCTAAGAAGAGTATGAGGGCAGTGACATTTCCTGTCATGAGAGAACATATTCAGCATTAAGTAACTTGCACAAAACGAGAACATATTCAGCATTAAGTAACTTGCACAAAACTCCATGCGACCCTATATCTATATGAAACTAAACTTTGACAGAGCAAGTATGCATACCGAAGATCCCGAAAATGAAATGTGCAATAAACATTTTCGTAGCTTTCAGTGCGATCAGACGGGTTCCAACTGAATGAATGCAGCAACAACAACTATTAGCATGTAGGGGCATCATGAAACCAAATTATTTATAGGCCTTGTAGCAGAATAACTGTGGGCGTATCGAAAAGGGCAGTTCCTATTTCGTATCCTATAAGGGCGTGTTAAGCCGATATAACACGCCGAATGCCCCTTGACATGGGGCGTGTTAAGCCGATATAACACGCCGCGCGTTATCACCATCACCGTGCTTGATAACAATATATTGCTTGAGATTAATAATGGGAACCCATAACAAGTTAAGTAAATTAACCAAAACATAAGAGCCCAACAAAAAGGAAAAAAATGAACGAGATGTAAGAACTGATACATAAATCCGCATGAATGATAGTGCAATGAAATCTCATCTCTTCCCTGATCTTATAACTTGCTAGATTTTCCCCTTTTCCATTCATTAGTACACAATATACTGATTTTCAATGAATAGAATATAACTTTTTATATTAAAAAATATTTATTTTTATTTGAGTTTTAAATAATTATAAATTTCTTATATAAGTTTATTCTTGATACATAATTCCTCACTTCTGAACAATCAAATTGAATCTTGAGAATCGTTACCCACCACCCTCGTCGCCATCAAAATTAGTATTAAGAATCTTAACGACCACCATAATCTTCATGAAAATGCCATCAACCACCACCATAATCTTCACATAGATAGAATTCAGACCTTTCCCATGCATAGTGTTAAGAGAGAATTTGTTACTGTCTTACTCTCTCCTCTCTTTGACATGTATTGGAAATCGATTGACCATTCTGGCCGACGGAAAGTAAGAGGGCCTGTCTTCTTTCAGCTGATCCCAACTGCATAATATATTCAAATTTTAGTACGTACATAAATTAAATTTTTAAATCCAGGAATCAGCTAGCTGTGAGACAACCCATAATTTCAGTAGATAAGTGCGAAACATTAACATAATTATGCAAGTGTGAGTCATAAATTGAAATAGAATAACTATTTAGCGAAGAAGGTACTATTCTAATCTGTGTACCTGTATCTAGTGACAAAATAATAAAGAAACAGAGAGGTCTGAAGTCTAGCCAGTTCTGCTCCTGGACAGAATCTACCTCCTCCTCCGAACGGAGCAAATAGTTCACTGTTTCTCCAGCTTTTGTTTTCCTGCAGAAATATTACACATTATTTATTCCAGCGACCACCTCTGTAATATATAATTAATCCATTTAGCTTCGCACGGTGATATACATAGCTGACTTTAAAACTTACTGCGTCGGTCTCCAGCCGATGCCATGGGTTGAAACTCAGAGCATCCTTGTAAAATTCTTCATTAAGATGGACTGCACATAGAAATGGCACTACAGACCACCCTTTGGGAATAACATAGCCTGCGAAAACAAATTATGCCACAAACAATGAGAAAAGTTATAGTCATGGAGATTCTGACTGATAATGGTAGATAG